>APFE031332605.1:24587-237081 GCA_000404065.3 Pinus taeda
TTTCATCATTGACTGGTAATCAGACGATGTTCCTGCATGTTCGACTTCGACTCCCATATTCACATGCTTGAACTTGTACTTTGTTCGGGTCGAGATGGAGCGCAAGACCCTGGATCTTGTCTGTTGAGATCCAGGTTGCGATTTTGTGGATTATTATGATCATTACATGACTCATTCACTGGATGGCTGCGACCATGCCTGAGTCTACTTATCGATCCTTACTGGATGGCTGCGCCCATACCTTGGATCCAGATTTTTATGTACTTTGCTATGGATGGATGCGCCCATACCACATACATCATGTACTTGAGATATCAGTTGTACTTCTCCACGGAGGTTCTCCGGCGGTAGTGTTTTCAGTTGTCCATGTTCTTGTAAAGCATTTCACCCCTCTCTCTCTCTCGAGCCTCATGCTTTAGGGGGCATCTGTTACACAGTAATTTGTCACCGTCCCTGTTACCCCTTCTCCCACACCTTGGAGGACTCGTTCTGGGACCTGTGGGAAGTGACATGACCTGGAAACACTTGTATTATATTCGCCTAGACATGAACTTCATATGCCCTGAAGGCACCTTCTACAAAATATCCATAAAAATAGCCCTTTTTCCATTGGTGTGGTTTCACTGTGTATCACTCGTGCCAATGGGGGAAATCCTCCAAAGAGGGCGCACCAACTGGCGCTCTGTCTCAGAGTCACACTCGCGCTAGCCCAGTTGAGTAAATTTTTTAACAAACAAACTTACGAAGATTCTTCCTAACCCACTCATGAACTGAATCTATATTGAATTGGTTTAGTTTGGCTTCAAATCTCCATAGGAGGGAAGTAGTTCTCCACCTCTCATGGAAGCTTCTTAGTGATAAATCCAACCCCATGAATATTTTGGAAAATCCTAACTCCTTCTCCTCTATCTATAAAAGCTTGTCCTTTTGCCTTTGACAAGCTAGTTCCAAATTCTAAGTCTCATAGTCTGGGAATTGCTAAGCTCATGCTACAAGAAGCCTTCTTCATTCCCATAAGGATAAATCTAAAGTGAGGAGATTCTTGTCCAAGTAACCAAGGAGAGAGAGGCTTGTTTCCCCATTCCCAACAAGCTTTGCAAGGCATGTGCTGCTGATCACCCAGCCAAAGGAGGATTTGACATCAGAACTATGGTTGTATTCTTCTTTGTTTATCAATAATAGACGACTATCATTATGGTTCCACCCTTATTGTCTTTTGTAATGATGATTGAGTTATATCCTTTTTGACTGATATATAGTTTGCATCTATTGGATTTTATGCTTGTATTTGTGTCGTTCTTTGCATGTGCAGGTGTCCGTTGACGAGGATCGTGGGGATTGTGACTGGCCGGAGCAAAGGAACAGGAGCGTCGACTCTTCTACAAGTACTAGCGTTGGAATCCAGGTAGGCCCTCATCATTGGCCTTTGATTTGCAATTAGGAACCTGCGTGTTAGCGTTGTTTGATTGTTGCTAGACCCCATTTGGGCTAGTAGGGATCGCCTCTGTCCCCAGAGGGGATTTACCTCCACAACAAGAATCTTTTAGATTCCCCCTAGATTCCTTAAAGATTCCCTCCTTTGGGTCCTCTGCAAATCCATTGCTCAAATTAGGAAATTGACTACGCTATCAGGTTCGTGTCGCTGAGAGGTGTAAGATCGACATACAATTTGTCCAATTCGGACACTGCAAAAATTTCACCCTCCCAGAAATTTTGATCAATCATGGTTCCACCTGCATTAAAAATTAATATCCATCTCGATTTTCGTGCACTCTCCTAGTTCCTCCATCCTGCCTCTGGGTGCACTAAAAAAACTAGGTTTAATTAAAACTATGGTGACATATTTCTCAATAATTCTATTGTGGCACAGTTGGTTTGAGACCCAGTTATTATGGAGGAGGTTGGGCGGTCAAATCCCGCCTCCTCCTTTTTTACATAACGATTTCTTTAAATAAAAAAATAGGTTGGGTTGGACCTGACTTGGATGGCCCACCCACCTTACCTACCTCCTCTCCAATGGCCTGCATTCCTTTTTAATAGGTGGAGGTGGCTCGGTCCGCGCCCTAAAGGTCGGCCCATGTTTATTGCAACGGTGGTCTTTGCTTTTAATAGGGTTGGGTTCGTGCGCCAAGGGACGGCCCACCCAACTTATGCCTGCATATAACAATCTCGTGAATGGGGAGAGGGGTTGGGGGTCATGGCCCGCCCCTCCATTAATAATTGTATTGATGAGATTTGAGGTCGGGGGGTTGGTGGCCCACCACCCTTTTTTTATAATTTTTTTCTATTATAAAAACAACAAGCTATTTTTTAAAATTCGGATTTTGACCAAAGGAGTCATTTTAACCAGGCAACAATTTTGCCCGGGATCTGGCCAGAGTTGGCCGGATTCCATCTGCCGGAAAAATTCTAAATTGTGCCTTCATTAATCCTGCCCAGTTAGCAAAAGTCAACCCAGCTTTGACTGCCTCTATCTTCCTCATCAAGACTCGGATTGACAAACTGTTCACACCACTGTGATCATGACGACAAGATCTCTAACATGAACCTGGTTCAAGAATAATCCAAACACTTTTATTTTTGAGCTTTCATGATGATGATGATGATGATGATAGTGGTTAACGTCCACTGAGACCAAATTAATCTATCGGACCTATAATTTTCTTAGTTTTTAATTGTTTGGCTCCTCGTCTTTCTTAGTGAGATTGGTGTTGTAGCTTTCTTTTTTGTCTCTATGGTCTTCCAACTTCCTTTATCTTGCATCTCCTTCATCTCTTCTGGTTCTTGGGACATTGGTGTCTTAGCTTCACGATTTATTGTGATCGTCCTTTTGAAGATAAGAAGTTTGGTCTAGGAGATCTACTTTCCTGTTAAATGAAGATTTATTTTGTGTGATATTCGAATCCTCATAACTTTTGATGCTTGAGAGCTCGTTGAGTTCTCTCTTTTGTTGTTGGGCGGGGCTTTCTCCTTGCTTGTCTTGAGAGTTGTTTCTTTCTTGCCCAAGTTCTTGTGATTCAGAGTTTTCTCTAGAGTATTCTTCTTTGATGATAATGTAGTGTTATTTTTGTGCTCCTTCCCACCATGTAGATCTGTGGTGGTTTTTTCTAGCAGAATTTTTCTGGGAGGCTTTTGGGCAATTTTTGGCTAGATGACCTGTCTCAAAGCAAGATCGACATCTGAAGAGGACACTTTCATAATCGAGTTTCTGGTTCCACGCATAGTCTTTACTTGTTAGATTTATTTCAGCTGGGAATCTGGTGCTGAAGTTCATTTCCACACAGATGTGTGCATAGGTGGTTCTAGCATATTCCTCTGTTTCTGGCCACTTGCATAAAATTTCCCAATTGCATTTCCAATGGCTTTTAGCGAGGAGAGATTCAAGAGATGCAAGGGTAGGCTTGGCAATATCACCCAAATTAGTGCTGAGGTTATGACTACTGTTGAGGGATCGAATGATGGGTACCATGGCTTCATGAATAGGCCTAAGCTTTCCCAAAACCAAGCGCCGGAATCTAGAATACATTATCTGCTTTCAGGATTTTCAAAATATGCTATAAAAAAACCCCTAGCACAGGGGTAGATATTAATTTCATCAGAAATGACAGGCTTCCATACCTTTGAGATCCAATTGTGGAGAGCTGTTAGCTGCGGCCAACAGCCATTGAACCGGCAGATTAGGCACTTTCGGAAAACTTCAAAGCCTCATCGAGTGAGGCTTGGACCACCTGGACAGTGGGAGTTGGGGCTTCACTGACAATATGGGCAGGAGCTTGCCCACTAGAAGCAGACAGAAGTAAGCCAGCAGCTATTTTCGCAAAGCTGGGAGCCATATTTTACTTGCCCGTAGAACCCAACCGCAAAGAAATAAGGTAGAAGATTAGATCTAGATCTAGCCGTAGAAGATTGAACAAATGGTTTGTCTATGAAATTGGTTGTTGCCTTTGATAATCCCACAGCGTGAGATAGCAGAAGCTGAGACCCAGACACAAAGAAATAAAGTAGAAAATTAAATCTAGATCTAGCCGCAGAAGATTAGATCTAGAACCCAACTACAGAGAGAATATTAGATCTAGATCTAGATCTAGTCGCAGAAGATTAGATCTAGAACCCAGCAGCAGAGTCTCAATAAGCCTTTTAATCCTAGCTTTGATAAGAGAGGAAAAAGCATACTGCTAGGCACATTGCCTTCATTCCAAATCGTAGACATTTGATCCAAAGCAGTGCCGCCGGTTCTGTTAAAAATTGCCGCAGAGGGAAAACATAACATACGCCATAGTAAATTGAGCTTAGCCGGACCTCCCCTACGATCCCACTGTCATAATCCTCAGATTTGAGCCGTAGCTCAACTGCATAAGTGAAGGCCTAGAAATTGTTGCAGATCCCTTTATAAGCCCTCTTTGTCCTATGTGTGTCTCTGGAGCCACTTGGATCATGACAAGAGCAGAGCCTGTAATCATCCATTGTAAGAGGGATCTTGCCTCCAAATTTGAGATGAAATATCTTGGGTTGATTCACTATTTATTGGGCTTAAAAGCTTGGAAACAACCAAGAGATGTTTTCCTCAACCAGGAAAAATATATTGTTCAAATATTGGGGAGATTTGGGATGGTGGATTGTGAATCCATTGCCACACTAATGTAGGAAAATTTCAAATAGTTATATGGTTATGTTGCAAGATCAGATCTAGTGGATTCTTTTATGTACTGACAACTAATTAGAGATTTGTTGTTTATGGTCAACACTAGATCAAATATATGTTGTTCCATTAACACCTTCATCCAGTTCATGGTGGAACCTTTGCTTGCTCACTAGGTGTCCAAAAGACATGTGTTGTGATATCTGCATGGGCCAATTAATCATGGACTGAGGTATGTCTCTGGTGATGATTTGAAATTTTATAGGTATACAAATGAAAATTGGGCTGGGAGTGTTATAAGCATAAAAAGCACATCAGGTTGTTGCTTTGTCCTGGGATCTGCCATGATTTCATAGATGAGCATGTTGTAGAGATCTGTAGTTGTCAATACAACCGAGGCAGAGTATATTGTGGCTAGTATGGTTAGTTGTGAGGTTGTGTGGATGCAAAATATCCTTACAGAGTTGTTTGATCATGTGCTAGATACGATCGTAACATAATGTAACAAACAAAACATGATCAATATTTCAAATAATCTAGTCTTTCATGACAGGTCGAAGCACATCGATATCTAGTACTACTAATTCAGAGATATGGTACATAGAGGAGTAGTGAGGTTCCAACACATCTTGATAGGTAAGCTAGTTGTAGACATTCTCACTAAGCCATTGCTCAAAGTGAAGTTTTTGTTCTTCAGAGACCAGCTTGGAGTGTAGGAGAATGTGTCCCTCCTTTGGAGGGAACACTATTTATTAAGAAGACTAAGCATATGAGAATTATATGTGTGTGATCTTTACTAAGGTCGAACGCGACTACCATGGAATTGGTTGTGGTAAATTGATCTCCCCTAAGTTTTGGATGCAGGTGTCCTACCACTCGATTTTTGAGGATCAAGTTGGGTGAGGATCAGTTAATGGACATAGGTGTGCGATATTTACCAAGGTCATATGTGACTTCCATGGACTTGGTTGTGGTAAATCGATCTCCCCTATTATCGATTGTGGGTCATTCTTCTTCTATGGACCAAGACATCATTGTTCAACTGAGATGAGGTCTACGGTGCAACCATAAATTCCTCCCTAACTGAAAGGGAGTGTTGAAGTTAGAGGCTATAGTTGGAATTATCATTGGAAATTGATGTATACAACTTGTATTTTTTACCTTGACCAAGTCGACCTCAAGAAGGACAAGTTGGCCCCCACATGTGGAAAAGCCACCTCTCATGACATACATATTTTTTACTTCATTGCACTTGATTTTTGCATCCCATCAAACACAAGTTCGATCTACAGTTTGCAAATGCTAATCCACATGTGCGAAAGAGTCAAGGAAACATTTCAGACATGCGTTGTGTTAAAAAGTGTAGCAAGAAAGGCTCAATTTGACTTTAGCCTTAGTCAAATTGAGTAAATTGAATTCCCACATCAACAAGACAACTTGGAGGCAGTTAAATAGTGTGACATGGCTCTTGTCACTCAGTTAGATCAACAATGTACTTGTGGTTTTGTGTGTTGCATGTATATGCATGTTGTTCTAAATTGTGATTTCCATTTTGCGGATTAGTAGAGTATAATTGTGCCTCTTGTTTTCAATTCGAAATATTGAGTAGTTGCAATTTATATCAAATTTTTACATGGTATTGAAGCCCTTAAATCACATTAGAGACTAGTGTTTCAAAATTAACCCTCAGGATTATTGAATTTATAGCATCAGTGTAGCATATTTTCTTCATATTTGGGAGAATGGATTTAAACGGATTGAGATTGGAGTATGCCTTGGAAGGTAGCTCGAATTTCATATCCTAGAAGGATTAGATGGAATAAATGCTTGATGATAATGGTGTGTTAGGATATGCTAAAACTGACATTGTGAAACCTCCAGAGTTGGATGCACATCGATTAACCTAGTAGAAGAAGGATGTTGCTAGAGCCAGGAGGATCATCCTGGAGGGTGTGAGAGACCACATAGTCTCAAAATTACATGGAAAGGAGACTCCCTTTCTATGTGGAAGAACCTCACTGATATTTTTGAAAATAGCAGTGATGCCAAAAACCTTGGTCTAATGAACAAATTGAAGATTGAAGACAAAGGATATGAGGTAGTCTTCAAGAATGGTAAGGCCTAACTAAATCAATTTTCTTCCAGTCAGATAAAGAAAATTGGGGTCAAAATCGAGAACCTCTACACATTAGAGGAAGATGCATGTGAAACCTTAAGGAGCAAGGAAAAAAAATAGAGATGTGGTGGTTCAGAGGGAGCATAATAGAGCTCTCAAGATGGACACTCATCCAGTTGGCAGTTGGGATGATCAATGGGATGATGATGATGAGGACTAGTTAGAGACCTCCAGTAGAAGGGGAGTTCGAGCTAAGTGGGCAAAGGGAGCAATTGCAGCTATACCTCAAGGAGTGAGGTGTGACGATGTATTCAGTTATTATTTTCAATTGTATTTAGGTAGTTGACCTTTAACTATTGATAGAGTCAGTTGAAGGTCAATTGAGTAGTGAGACAATAGGCTAACTCAAAGATCTTTCAGTTAATTGTTCAATCAACCTAAAATATCTCATGCATGCATGAAATTCGAATTCCTCCGCTGGAGTGGAGGAATTAAGGCTAATGTAAAATTATTTGTATATTAGTGGAGCATACAAAATTTTGCATGCAGGCGATTGATCAATCCTTGGGAATCGCAAAAGCAAATAGGGACCTTTACTATTGTTTAGGAGCTCGAATTTTCTCAGATTTGCACAAGGAAATAGGAGGTTGGAGGAGCCATAAATTTCCTAAGTGTTGGCTAGAGGCTCTAATTTAATAGAGATAATAGTTATTCCTTTGTGGGTGGTGCTCAGAGTTGGAACATGCAATTATAATAGTTTATTTATTCATCTAATTAATGCAAAGAGGCTTGAGGGGTTTTCCCCAATTGGGTTCCCCTAGAAATCACTGTGTACTTGTGGTTTTGCTTGTTGCATGTCTATGCATGTTGTTCTAAATTGTGATTTCCATTCCAAAAATTAGTAGAGTAGAATTGTGTCTCTTGTTTTCAGTTCAAAATATTGAGTAGTTGCAATTTCTATAAAATTTCTAAATGGTGAAAGTGTAGCAAGAAAGGCTCAATTTGACTTTAGCCTTAATTAAATTGAGAAAATCAAATTTCCACATTAGAAGGACAACTTGGAGACGTTTAACTAGTGTGACATGTATCTTGTCACTCAATTAGATCAAAAAATTCAAGTTAGCGGGCTTGGAGTTCTATCATGCATGTGTTGATTGCTAAATTTTAGCAATCTAGTTCAGTTATTTTCAATTTTACTTAGTTAACTGACCTCTAACTATTGATAGAGTCATTTGAAGGTCAGTTGTGTAGTGAGACAACATTTAAATATAGAGATATGTTAATTAACTAATTAATCATCCCAAAATAGCTCATGCATTCATGGAATTCAAATTCCTCAACTCGAGTGGAAGATTAAGGATTGTGTAAAATTAATTGTATACTAGATGAGTGTACATGCTTGACTATTAAGAAGGAGAATAATTCCTTGGGAATTACGAAAGAAAATAGGATGAATTCCTGCCTTTTAGGAGCTAATTTCCTCAAGTATTGTGCAAGGAAATAGGAGGCTAAAGGAGGCATAAAGTGGCTAAGTGTTGGTCGGAGGTCCTCATTCAGTAGTGAGAACAATTTTCCTCTTCTAGGTTATACTTAGAACTAATTAATGCAAAGAGGCTTGGGGGGTTTTTCCAAGTTGGGTTCCCCTAGAAATCACATTGTACTTGTGGTTTTTCTTGTTGCATGTCTATGCATGATGTTCTAAATTGTGATTTCCATTCCATAGATTAGTATAGTAGAATATGTGTCTCCTTATTTCAGTTCGAATTCTTGCGCAGTTGTAATTTCTATCAAATTTCTAAATGGTATCAAAGCCCTAAAATCACATTAGAACTAAAATTTTGAGCTTTTCCCTTAGGAATTTCGATTTTGCAGCTTTTGTGTAACAAATTTTCTTCAGATTTGCAAGAATGTCTTTCAACAGATTGAGATTAGAGTATGCATTAGAGAGAAGTTCAAATTTTTGAGCTTGGAACATATTTAGGATCATCACAAGTGCCCAAGGAGAAGCATTCTAGAGAAACCAGAATCTTTATAAGTGGGAAGTCATTGAAGTCTTCATAGACAGTGATCATTGAATAACTAATGAGTTGTTAGGAGGTAGAGTTATGGAGCCCCAGTTAAGGACAAATCCAAAAGACCCTATGTGCAGACTTCTTAATTGAGCTAGAAGGTTGCTAGTCGAAAGATAATTGATCCAATGTTTAGTGACACAAAAAGGAGCTTTGATCATTGATATTGGCAGATTGAGGAGCAGAGATATTTCCCACCAAGAGATCGAGACTTAGAGGGAGTCTAGCTTCAGAGGGAGAAACCCTATGGAAGCTAGTACTTTAGGATATGGGGATATCAAACTCATTAATGCAATAGTTGCAACAACAATGTGGAAGCAACAACAAAGCAATAGAAACAATAGCATGAGTAGATTATATTTTTCCATGTATGTAGTTATACCTCCAGGAGTGAGGTGGGGCGATGTTGATCCTTAACCCAATAATTGGAAAGAATTGGGCATGATCCATAGAGGAGCAGTTGCAATAAAATTTCCTCATGGATCATTACCTTGCTATAGGGGCCCACAATATTCAATAGTAGAAGCATCAATGTCATTTTGTGCAATTAGATGCTAAGGAGCACAAAGGTGTGTTGATAACATTATAGGAGGCACAATGTAGAATCAACATCAGTGAATTCTTCCTAGTAGACAGTTGCAGAGACACAATTGATTCCATGTGTTTTGGATGCTTCTCAGTTGCAGCGGCAATAAAAATAGTGAGAGATAGTGCTATAGTACATTCCGCATGTGCTAGATAGGGGTGTTGAAAAATTTGTTTCTTGCAAAGAGGGGTTGCTAGAAAGTGTAGCAAGAAAGGCTCAATTTTACTTTAGCCTTATTCAAATTGAGTAAATTTAATTTCCACATCAGTAGGACAACTTGGAGGTAGTTAATTAGTGTGACATGGCTCTTGTCACTCAGTTAGATCAAAACATTTGAGTTAGTAGGCTTGGAGTTCAATCATGCATGTGTTGATGATCTGAAAATGCGGCTCTAAAGGCTTCTTGTCAAGCTTACAAGAACCTATCCCACTCCCAAATCTTATATATTCCCAAGATCCAAATGATTAACCAATTGCGAAATTAATAAGGTGCTTGAAAGTAAGGTGTATGTTGGTGTTTATTTTTTACTGTTTATGTGCTTTAAAATTCTGTTGTTTATGCTGATATAACATACATTTAGCAGTGAAATATTATAGTAAATAACAAACACATAAGACAATAATATAATATGGAGTTCACCCAAAAATCTTGGGATACGTCTCCTTGAGCTCTAGTCAACTCAACTAGGCTCTCTAGGATTATGGCATAAGTCCTTTTACAAGCTCCACGCTCAACTCCACTGGTTTACACAGAACACAATGGGCTTAGAATGCCAACTTATCACAGCTCTAAAGCTCTCAGGCTTTCTGGCTCTGGCTTTGGCTTTGGCTCTCAGCTCTAGCTCTGGCTCTGGCTCTGGCTCTTGGCTCTAACTCGTGGCTCTAGCTTCTCTGATCTCTCTCTTGGCCCCTGCATGCCTCTGTAATTCGCTTGACCTCCAAGCGATTATTCGGTAACCTTCCAGTGACCTCTTTTAGCAACTTTCAGCTCTGTAGTTTTTCGCCTGACCTCCAAGTGACTCCAAGAACTTCCTCAGCAACTTGCGCTTATCCCTCACTTGTGCTCTCTAACTTATTTGAGGCATTCTTCTGGCTTTGCGGCTTCCCCTGTCGTTTCTCTACATATAATCATTCCTTTGTCCCTTCAGCTGACCCTCTAGCTTCTGGCTCTGTGGCTCTGCGCGTTACAATTGCATCATTGTTGTAAAAATGCCCACTTGTAGCGTGGCACAATGATCAGGGATTGTTATAAAGGAATCAGGGCCTTCCTTCAGGTGAAAACCCAAAAACGGTAGTATAACAGAATACATAGGAAACACGCGCAAAACACGTCATGGGCCTTTAGCTCGGACTTCAAATAGTATGGAATCAGCCCTATAAACCTATCGGGTTCATCTAAGTATCGCTTATCACTATCGCATGGCGTAATAGCAAAAAAAAAACCAATACACAGATAATACACAAAAAATCTGAAAATCTGGATTTCGAAACTTATGAAATCGCATCCATAATTCGTATCGGGTCTCCCTCTTTATTGGCATATCGCAAGTCGCAATCACAATGTGCATTACCCATAGTATCGGGGGTTTGCTGATCACCAATCACCGATATCACCAATCAGCCCATCGGAACATCGACATACATATCATTGTCGCAATGGCCCGGGGGTCTTCCCTTTGGTTATGCCAATCGTTGATCCGTCGATCTGCCAATTCAATTGCAACCGCCCATTCCCGCCCGGATCCAACGAATGTCAATGAAGCGCTCATCACACAATCGCATAATCAAATGTATAACGGCTCGGGGGTTCTTCCATTTGAATATGTCGGTCTACCGATCCGATCATCGGCAATCACATGTCGCATAGCATGGGGTCCCGATCTCGCACGCGGGCCTATCTCCGACCCGATATATCAGAGATCACTGATCGGGGGTCCCTTCCGCCTGGCCTTAAGTCCTTCCCTTTGGCCTTTTGCGATGTGATTTCCTTTATAAGGCCTTTTATGCCATTTTTAGAGGTATTGCCTCCTTTTTCAAAGGACAAAGGCAATCTTCCTTTTGTGATAACTTCATCGTCCGAAGTCCGTTTTAGCCCATTCAAATTGCAATAAATTCAGAATGAAAAGATCTACGCAATGGGGATATTTCCAAGAGCATCCTTGGACTTTCATTTTCCTCTGTGAGGAACACTTTAGACTTAGAAGTTTATGCAAGATCCATTTTGGATCACACCTTCCCACTAAAGAACTTTTGGTCTCCAAAAGACTAACATACTGATCTGAACAGTAAATGAGAGTACCTCCCCCTCTTCTTTCAGCCTTCATACACTTGCCTTGCATAGTGCCTCTGAACCAAAACCTTTGACCACTCTCCTTCCTAGATGTGTTGGTCCTCCTAGGAAGAACTAATTTGCTCCTTGACTTCATGCAGAATTCCTGCTGAGATTGTCACAGAAAGTAGTTTGAACTTCTCTTCCTTGATCATTGATCCAAGGTGGCTCAAAAAAATGTGAAGTACATCTGCTTCACAAAAATTTCATTTGTACCTATTTGACAAGCTGTCAACAACAACTATTAACAACAACAGAAATACAGACAACAACTCGGCCTAAACTCCTGCTTTAACAAAAGAAACGTATTTCACATATTGTGAACACCTCCATGTCTTACATCTGTATACAAATGATGGACTAGATAACAAGCCCACAAAACATGCCTTTACAACAAATGACCCTTCAAGTCAAGCATGTAAAAAAAGACCATTAGGACTCTTTTTCAAAAGATGAAACCATTCATCATCATCTCCATGTTGGAGACCAAATCAACTTTTCTCAAGTCAATATTACATGCATGTTTACAACAAAGAAATCAACTCTTCAAGTTAATCACACACACATGTTCAAATACAAGGAAATCATCATCATCCACGTGTTCATGCATATCAAGCTTATGCATGCATTGCATCCTTCAACTTTAGCTTAAACACACTGTACTTTCGAAGCTGAAATGAAATATAATGTTGCAGCAACAAAGTGAGTCTCCTACTCAACTTCTCCATTCACCTTCTTGGCAAAATCCTGCAACTTGCATTCCATTAACAAAGAAATTCAAATAGATGCATCAATAGACATGCAATCTTAATTGGATAAGAACTCTAACCATCTCTTACCAATCCATTTCAAAGGTCTTTCCTTTGTCTGCACATTAGCATCAACATGTGAATCATCTTGAGACACATCATTCATGGAATCTTTCTTTCCATTCCTGCCATTTTCTCTTTCCACTTTCTTCAACTTCTGTGGAATCATTGCTGGATTTAGAGTCCAACACTTTTGAGCAAGATGCCCTTGCTTATGGCAGTAGGTGCAACACATGTGCATCCTCTTGACAACATGTTTTGCCTTGTCCAATGGACCTTTGGCTTCTTGCTTCCTTTCCTTCAAAAGTTTCTTATATGTGTCCATTCTCTTCCAACATCTAGAAACATTATGGTTATCCAAGCCACAAAAGGAACAAGCAATTCTTTTCCCATATCTATGTGGAAATATATCATGCTAAACATAATTAAAAGGAAAATGATTAGAACCAGATTTATACCTTTCTCTTTCACCTTTATTTCCTTCATGAGGAGGTGAAGCAAGTGAAGAAGTGGCTCCCCTTGGAACACCATTAATATCTTCAAGGATTTCATAGTTTCCACAACTCTCTGGTTCTAGTGTGCTTCTGAACACCTGCATCCTGCAAATGATGTTTCAAGCTATTGCATTCCTCCTTAATACAATCTTCACACTCTTGAGGTAGAGGACCTGAAATGAAACTCCTTCTTGGAACTGTTTCAATGGCCTTCATGGAAGCTTTGGAACTTCCTCCATAAGGTTGTCCATAGCCAAGACCCAAATACTTAGGCCTTTCCTCAACCATTATTGGCTCAACAATACCTTGTGCATGCTTACACAAACCTTTTCCTTCATAGCCCATCTTGGACATTAGCTTGGAACCTATGCCTCTAGTATGTTTTTCAAAAGAACCAATATAAGCATTCTTACAAGAATTTGAAGACAAACAGGAATTATTTACCTCTTCTTCAAGCTGATACTTGACCAAGGCTTCTTTGGCAAATAGGAGTTGTGACTCTAACTCCTGCATCCTTTTCAGGTTCATATTTGCAATATGAAGTTGCCTCTCCATTTCCTACAATTTGTCAGAAAGCATCTGCTTCTCTTCCTCCACGGAATTCAACTGCTCTCTAAGTATGCTGCTCTTCCTTCCATCTTCATACATTTCTCTCACCATATCCATCATGATGAAAAAGTCTTGCTTCATGTATTCATCAAAGAATCTTGTGAAGAAAGCAGAATTTTAGGACTCACTTGTAGAAGTAGTCATTATGCCAATGAACAAAAGAACTTCAACAAGATTAACAAAGAGCTTATTCAAACAACCTTTTGCAACAAACCTCTTGTGCTCCAAGGATTGGTTTGAGGTCCTTTGGGATAAGAAAAATGCATTAAGCCCTCCTTCCTTTTGTCCTTCCTGGACTGAGCTATCAATAGCTTTCCCTTCACCTCTGCAAACTCAAACAATAGTCAATATACAAACAAGCATACAATCAACCTTTGACTGTTTAAACACCTTTCAGACAAGCAATATTTTCTCTATCAATCAAGCATTCTGATCTAATACCACCTGCTATGGTATAATCAACTTTGATATCACCTTCCTGAAGGTGGGGTTAATCAATCTCAGGCTCTGATACTGATCTGAAAATGGGTCTCTAAAGGCTTCTTGTCAAGCATAGAAGAACCTCTCCCACTCCCAAAGCTTATATATTCCCAAGATCCAAATGATTAACCAATTGCGGAATTAATAAGGTGCTTGAAAATAAGGTGTATGCTGGTGTTTATTTTTGACTGTTTATGTTCTTTAAAATTTTGTTGTTTATGATGGTACAGTATACATATAGCAGTAAAATATTACAGCAAATAACAAACACATAAGACAGCAATATAATATGGAGTTCACCCAAAACTCTTGGGCTATGTCTCCTTGAGCTCTAGTCAACTCGACTAGGCTCTTTGGGATTATGGCATAAGTCCTTTTACAAGCTCCACGCTCAACTCCACTGATTTACACAGAACACAATGGGCTTAGAACGCCATCTTATCCCTGGCTCTGAAGCTCTCAGGCTTTCTGGTTCTAGCTCTGGCTCTCAAATCTGGCTCTGGCTCTTGGTTCTGGCTCATGGCTCTGGCTTTTCTGAGCTCTTTCTCAACCTTTTCATGCCTCTATAATTCGCTTGACCTCCAAGCGATTCTTCGGAAGCCTTCCAGTGACCTCTTTCAGCTCTCTTGTTTTTCACTCGACCTCCAAGTGACTCTAAGAACTCCCTCAGATGCCTGCACTTATCCCTCACTCATGCTCTCTGGCTTCTTTGAGGCATTCTTCTGGCTCTGTGGCTTCCCCTTTCGTTTATCTGCATATAATCACTCCTTTGTCCCTTTAGTTGGCCCTATGGCTTCTGGCTCTGTGGCTCTGTGCGTTACAAATGCATCATTGTTACAAAAACACCCACTTTCAGCGTGGCACAACAATCACGGGTTGTTACAAAGGAATCGGGGCCTTCCTTCAGGCGAAAAGCCGAAAACGTCAGTATAACGAAATACACAGGAAACACGCGCAAAAGACATCATGGGCCTTTATCCCAGACTTCAAATATTATGGAATCAGCCCTATAAACCTATCGGGTTCGTCCAAGTATCTCTTATCGCTATCGCATGGCATAATAACCAAGAAAAAACCTAATACATGAATAATACATAGAAAATCCGAAAATCCGGATTTCAAAACTTATAAATCGTGTCCATAATTTGTATCAGGTCCGCCTCTCTATTGACGTATCGCAAGTCGCAATCGCAATGTGCATTGCCCTTGGTATCGAGGGTTCGCCGACAGCCGATCGACCCATCGGAACATCGACATATTGCATATCGTTGTCGCAATGGCCTGGGCGTCTTCCCTTTGGTTATGTTGATGGCCGATCCGTCGATCTGTCGATTCAATCGCAATCGTCCATTCCTATCCAAATCCAATGGCTATCAGTGAAGTGCTCATCGCACATTCGCATAATCGCATGTATAAAGGCCTGGGGGTTCTTCCCTTTGAATATGTCGATCCATCGATCTGATCATCGACAATCGCATGTCGCATAGCTTGGGGTCCCGATATCGCATGCGGGACTATCTCCGACCCAATATATCGGAGATTGTTGATCAGGGTTCCCTTCCACCCAGCCTTAAGCACTTCCCTTTGGCCTTTTGCGATGTGATTTCTTTTATAAGGCCTTTTATGCCATTTTTAGAGGAAATGCCTCCTTTTTCAAAGGACAAAAGCAATCTTCCTTTTGCGATAACTTCATCGTCCAAAGTTCGTTTTAGCCCATTCAAATTGTAGTAGATTCAGAATGAAAAGATCTACGCAATGGGGCTATTTACAAGAGCATCCTTGGACTTTCATTTTCCTTTGTGAGGAACACTTTAGACTTAGAAGTTTATCCAAGATCCATCTTGGATCACACCTACCCACTAAAAGAACTTTTGGTCTCCAAAACACTGACATATTGATCTGAACAGTAAATGAGAGTACCCCCCCCTCTTCTTTTAGCCTTCATGCACTTTCCTTGCATAGTGCCTCTAAACCAAAGCCTTTGACTACTCTCCTTCCTGGATGTGTTAGTCCTCCTGGGAAGAACTGGTTTCCTCCTTGACTTCATGCAGAACTCCTACTGAGATGGTCACAAAAGGTTCTTCCTTCATCATTGATCCAAGGTGGCTCAAACAAATGTGAAGTACATCTGCTTCACAAAAATTTCATTTGTACCTGTTTGACAAGCTGTCAACAACAACAAAAATAGAGACAACAACTGGATGGCCTAAACTCCTGCTTCAACAAAAGAAACAGATTTCATATCTTGTGAACACCTCCATGTCTTACATCTGTATACAAATGATGGACTAGATAACAAGTCCACAAAACATGCCTTTACAACAAATGACCCTTCAAGTCAAGCATGTAAAAAAATATCATTAGGACTCTTTTTCAAAAGATGAAATACTTCATCATCATCTTCATCTTGGAGACCAAATCAACTTTCCTCAAGTCAATATTACATGCATGTTTACAACAAAGCAATCAACCCTTCAAGTTAATCACACACACATGTTCAAATACAAGGAAATCATCAGCATCCCTGTGTTCATGCATATCAAGCTTATGCATGCATTTCATCCTTAAACTTTCGCTTAAGCACATTGTACTTTCAAAGCTGAAATGAAATATAATGTTGCAGCAACAAAGTGAGTATCCTACTCAACTTCTCCATTCACCTTCTTGGAAAAATCCTGCAACTTGCATTCCATTAACAAAGAAATGCAAATAGATGCATCAATAGACATGCAATCTTAATTGGATAAAAACTCTAACCATCTCTTACCAATCCATTTCAAAAGTCTTTCCTTTGTCTGCACATCAACATCAACATGTGAATCATCCTGAGACACATCATTCATGGAATATTTATTTCCATTCCTGCCATTTTCTCTTTCCACTTTCTTCAACTTCTGTGGAAGCATTGCTGGATTCATAGTCCAACACTTTTGAGCAAGATGCCCTTGCTTATGGCAGTAGGTGAAACACATGTGCATCCTCTTGACAACATGTTTTGCCTTGTCCAATGGACCTTTGGCTTCTTGCTTCCTTTCCTTCAAAAGTTTCCTGTATGTGGCCATTCTCTTCCAACATCTAGAGACATTATGGTTATCCAAACCACAAAAGGAACAAACAATTATTTCCCATATCTATGTGGAAATTTATCATGCTGAACATAATCAAAAGGAAAATGATTAGAACCAGACAGATTTATACCTTTCTCTTTCACCTTTATTGCCTTCATGAGGAGGTGAAGCAAATGAAGGAGTGCCTCCCCTTGGAACACCATCAATCTCTTCAAGTCTTTCATAGTTTCCACAACTCTCTAGTTCCAGTGTGTGCTTTTGAACACCTGCATCCTGCAAATGATGTTTCAAGCTATTGCATTCCTCCTTAATACAATCTTCACACTCTTGAGGTAGAGGACCTGAAATGAAACTCCTTCTTGGAACTGTTTCAATGGCCTTCATGGAAGCTTTGGAACTTCCTCCATAAGATTGTCCATAGCCAAGACCCAAATACTTAGGCCTTTCTTCAACCATTATTGGCTCAACAATACCTTGTGCATGCTTACCCAAGCCTTTTCCTTCATAGCCCATCTTGGACATTAGCTTGGAACCTATGCCTCTACTATGTTTTTCAAAAGAACCAATATAAGCATTCTTAGAAGAATTTGAAGACAAACATGAATTATTTACCTCTTATTTAAACTAATACTTGACCAAGGATTCTTTGGCAACGAGCTATGACTCCAACTCCTGCATCCTTTTCAGATTCATATTTGCAATATGAAGTTGCCTCTCCATTTCCTACAATTTGTCAGAAAGCATCTGCTTCTCTTCCTCCACGGAATTCAACTACTCTCTAAGTATGTTGCTCTTCCTTCCATCCTCATACATTTCTCTCACCATATCCATCATGATGAAAAAGTCTTGCTTCGTGTCTTCATCAAAGAATCTTGTGAAGAAAGAAGAATTTGAGGACTCACTTGTAGAAGTAGTCATTATGCTAATGAACAAAAGAACTTCAACAAGATTAACAAAGAGCTTATTCAAGCAATCTTTTGCAACAAACCTCTTGTGCTCCAAGGATTGGTTTTAGGTCCTTTTGGATAAGAAAAATCCCTTCATCCCTTCTTCCTTTTTGTCCTTCCTGGACTGAGCTATCAATAGCTTTCCCTTCACCTCTGCAAACTCAAACAATAGTTAGTCTACAAACAAGCATACAATCAACCTCTGACTATTTAAACACCTTTCAGATGAGCAATATTTGCTCTGTCAATCAAGTATTCTGATCTAATATCAATTGCTCTGGTATAATCATCTTTGATATCACCTTCCTGAAGGTGGGGTTAATCAATCTCAGGCTTCGATATCACCTGATCTAAAATGGGGATCTAAAGGCTTCTTGTCAAGCTTACAAGAACCTCTCCCACTCCCAAAGCTTATATATTCCCAAGATCCAAATGATTAACCAATTGCAGAATTAATAAGGTGCTTGAAAATAAGGTGTATGTTGGTGTTTATTTTTTATAGTTTTTGTACTTTAAAATTCTGTTGTTTATGTTGATATAACATACATATAGCAGTAAAATATTACAACAAATAACAAACACATAAGACAACAATATAATATGAAGTTCACCCAAAACTCTTGGGCTATGTCTCCTTGAGCTCTAGTCAACTTGACTAGGCTCTATGGGTTTATGGCATAAGTCATTTTACAAGATCCACACTCAACTCCACTAGTTTACACAAAACATAATGGGCTTAGAACGCCATCTTATCCCCGGCTCTGAAGCTCTCGTGCTTTCTGGCTCTGGCTCTCGGCTCTGGCTTTGGCTCTAGCTCTGGCTCTAGCTCTTGGCTCTGGCTCGTGGCTCTGGCTTCTCTGTGCCTCTATAATTCCCTTGACCTCCAAGCGATTCTTCGGCAACCTTCCAATGACCTCTTTCAGCAACTTTTAGCTCTCTGGTTTTTCGTTTGACCTCCAAGCGACTCCAAGAACTCCCTTAGCTGCCTACTCTTATCCCTCACTCGTGCTCTCTAGCTTCTTTGAGGCATTCTTCCAGATCTGTGGCTTCCCCTATCGTTTCTCTGCGTATAATCATTCCTCTGTCCCTTCAGCTGGCCCTCTAGCTTCTAGCTCTGTGGCTTTGCACGTTACAAACACATCATTGTTGCAAAAACACCCGCTTGCAGCGTGGCACAACGATCAAGGGTTGTTACAAAAGAATTTGGGCATTCCTTTAGGTGAAAAATTGAAAACGATAGTATAACAGAATACACAAGAAACACGCGCAAAACAAATCATGGACCTTTAGCCCTGACTTCAAATATTATGGAATCGGCCCTACAAACCTATCGGGTCCATCCAAGTATCACTTATCGCTATCACATGGCATAATAGCCAAAAAAAACCCAATACACAGATAATACACAGCAAATCTGAAAATCCAGATTTCAAAACTTATAAAATCACGTCCATAATTCGTATCGGGCCCGCCTATTTATCGATGTATCGCAAGTAGCAATCGCAATGTGCATTGCCCCTAGTATCGGGGGTTCATTGATCATTGATATCACTGATTTCCCCATTGGAACATCGGCATATTGCATATCATTGTCGCAATGGCCCGGGGGTATTCCCTTTGGTTATGTCGATCGTCGATCTGTCGATCCGCCGATTCAATCACAACCGTCCATTCTTGCCCAGATCCAACGACTATCAGTGAAGCGCTCATCTTAATGTTGCATAATCGCATGTATAATGGCCCGGGGTTTCTTCCCTTTGAATATGTCGATCCATCGATCCGATCATCGATAATCACATGTTGCATATCCTGTGCTCCCGATATCGCATACATGCCTATCTCCGACCCAATATATCGGAGATTGCTGATCAGGGGTCCCTTCCGCCCGACCTTAAGTCCTTCCCTTTGGCCTTTTGTGATGTGATTTCCTTTATAAGGCATTTTTTGCCATTTTTAAAGGAAATGCCTCATTTTTCAATGGACAAAGGCAATCTTACTTTTATGATAACTTCATCGTCCGAAGTCTGTTTTAGCCCATTCAAATTGTAGTAGATTCAAAATGAAAAGATCTACGTAATGGGGGTATTTCCAAGATCATCCTTGGATTTTCATTTTCCTTTGTGAGGAACACTTTAGACTTAGAAGTCTATCCAAGATCCATTTTGGATTAGTTGCTAAATTTTAGCAATCTAGTTTAGTTATTTTTAGTTGTACTCAATTAATTGACCTCTAATTATTGATAGAGTCAATTGAAGGTCAGTTGTGTAGTGAGACAACAATATAAATTAGAGATCTTTCAGTTAACTAATTAATCAACCCAATTAGCCATGCATGGAATTGGAATTCCTCAGTTGGAGTGGAGGATTAAGTCTTGCATAATATTAATTGTATACTAGATTGTGTGTACATGCTTGGCTATTAAGTCGGTGAATCATTCCTTGGGAATTGCTTAGGAAAATAGGAGGAAATTATTATCTTTTAGGAGCTATTTTCCTGAATTATTACACAAGTAAATAGGAGGATGGAGGAGGAATAAAGTGGCTGTGTGTTGGGAAGAGGTCCTCATTTAGTAGTGAGAATGATTTTACTCTTGCATGTTGTGCTTCAAGCTAGAAAAGGCAATTGTAATAGTTTCTATATTCAATTAATTTATGCAAAGAGGCTTGAGGGGTTTTCCCAATTGGGTTCCCCTAGAAATTATTGTGTACTTGTGGTTTTGCTTGTTGCAAGTCTATGCATGTTGTTCTAAATTGTGATTTCCATTCCACAAATTAATAGAGTAGAATTTATGTCTCCTGATTTTAGTTCGAATTCTTGAGCAGTTGCAATTTCTATCAAATTTCTACATGTTGATCAATTTCTATCTCTCTGTTTTGACTTGCATTGACCTTGGCGATTTGGCATATGTTTTAGCAAGCGTTTGATTGTCTTAGAAGGTCGAAGATTGCAAGAGGACTTTGACTCTATTTGGCTGAGAATTCATCTTTGTTTTCTAGTTTATTGACATTCATTGACTACATGCTTCTCTGAGGTGGTTGACTAATGTTGACCAAATTTTGGCCCTCCTATTTCAGAGTTTCCACAAGCCGAAATTCAGCCATAGTGTTATAGGCATTTGCGTTGACTAGATTTGAATTTCTCTCTCTCCATTGACTGGATTTGACTTGGTTTGAATTTGGTTTTATTAGTAGTCAAAGAATTGAATTTGACTAGATCATTGATGTACAAATTGGATATTGTATCTCATCTAAACATTGAAAGAATCTCTCCTAAGAAGAAGATTTGATTTGGTTTTTCTCCCTTGTGTTTTTCCCTAGTCTTTAACCAAAATATTTGTCTCATTGGGCATGGTTGTCTCCTATTATTCATTGCTATTACTCTTGTCTCTATGATTGCTTAAATATTTTGTGGTGAATGTAATTGAATGAAATAATGTTTTAAAATCATTATTACAACATAGAACTGGTGGAAAATTAAAAGATTCTTTTAAAGTTTATGTCGATTTAACATTTTGTCTTGAGGTCCATTTTGGAACTCAAAATTTTACCAGTGAGTGTTTGTGTTTAAGTTTTCTACTTGCATTAGTTACAAATTCACTATTTTTCCATACAAAATGATTTTGAGAAACTCGGGTTCGAATTGTAAGTCCTATCTAAATTTCAAAATCTCTATTGGGATGGCATGCATTTTAGCGATTGCATGCATCCCTATTAGAGTTCATTTTTAAGCCATTGAAACATTAGATAATTTTTTAGGTTTAAAATGAGTGTCCGAGGGAAAATAATAAAATAATATTTTACTCAAACTTCAAGTGTGGGCACTAATTGGATGAAGAATTAAATTATGCATTTGAGCATAGACTTTGCTTACTTTTGATCAACTTACAATGAGATAAACTTGATATCATTGAAAAATTGTGTTTCTTGTATTTATTTTTCATGTATTTCAAGTCTATTGGTCTATTGAAGGTATGACAGGTGGGTACTTGTTGGATGGCGAATTTCATCCATTTAATAGAAAATTGTTAGTAAAATGTAAAGCCCAAAAGACAAACAAAAATTGTTAATTTAAATAACATGATAAATAGAAACAAAGTCAAGATTATTTATTACAAAATAAGAATACATTCCAATAGATGGAAATAATTGAGATAATGACGACCATTCGGTAATTTGTTTCAATGTTGAACTTTTCCTCCAAGTAAAAACTAAAAATGGCCCAAATTGAGAATTTGGATGATCGTCACTCCAGTATTCATATCTACAGCAGATATGATCTCCAATAATACCACTGAAGCTTCGTTAGATTTCAAGGTGAAATCTCCTCAATGATGGGTTAGATTTTCATCCAATTCACAATAGGAAACCCAAGGTCTTTTTTCACGAGGCTTGTTGAAAGATCAGAACCACATTCCCAAACCTATCTACAAGAAAAATACTCAATTCCAATTTGTCCTAAATGATCTAATCCTCCTCCTTTTAAAGGTTTGATAGATAGATCTCCAATCTTCTAGAAGTATTTTATTTTGATTATTTTAGTATTATTCTAGAAGCTCCCCCTTGACATCATCTAAGTGAATTTTAATTTTGTTTTATTTTACTTAAGTCACTTTTGGCCTTTTTCTTTCAATTAAGCATTTTCCCCTTTTTTATTTAATTAAGTGACTAATTAAAGTCACTTTTAATATGGGAAATTGGTAAATCACTCACTATACTTTCTCTGGTTGTTGGAAGTCACTTCTCATCATCCCATCCTATATAACTTCTAGTTCTAGTCCCACAAGCTATTACATTAAGGTGTTCCATCAAATATTCCTCCCGGAATGCCACCTTAAGTGTAATTAATTAAGTTAGTCTCAATAATAACCACATTTTACGGGAATTATCAGAATGTAATGGAACCAAAAGCAAGTTGTGTGGAACTAAACCTAATGATGG
Source organism: Pinus taeda (assembly GCA_000404065.3). Taxonomy (NCBI): domain Eukaryota; kingdom Viridiplantae; phylum Streptophyta; class Pinopsida; order Pinales; family Pinaceae; genus Pinus; species Pinus taeda. The sequence goes on from APFE031332605.1 coordinate 47,670, forward strand.
AATATGGCAAGCGAATATCGTTAGAACCCATAAAACTTAAAATGCCTTTAGGACCTCTGATGATGTAATCGTGCTTTTGTGACCTTGACATCATGTACCCTGAAAATCCATCTTGGTTTTACTATAGACGAAACTGAAAATGGGGACATTACAAGTCCTCTCGCCCTAATATTGATTGCCCTCAAGAAATCTATATATGTCCATAGTTTAGGCACCTACACACTAATATCGAGATCCCATAACATTACAAGTCCTCTCGCCCCAATATTTCTTGCCCTCAATTAATCTGTATCTGTCCACAATAAAATTATTTGCACACTGATGCCAAGATCCCATATGAATCACTAGGTCACATCATGCCTCCATGCTAAAAAATCATGAATGGGTGTCTCGATACTTAAAACCCAAACAAACCTTTGATTCAATCTTCCACCAATGGATCCACCCGGATCCCAAAGCCACCATGTCTAATCATCATTACTCATGCCTAAGGGCTCCTATTGTGTTGTGCCCTTTGGAAAACATATTCTCTCAAGTATTCCTCCATCAATAGGATACCAACTCATAATCTCCCTCCAATCCATCCCATGGGAAGGATCAAATTCTTGAATTCCTGTGCATGGAACAAGTGTATCATGCCAATGTTGTTCCGTGTTATACCTTGATGTTCTAGTTGGAAAACTAATAGCAGTGACTCTTCCCCTTTCTCTTTACTATATATAGGTGAGTTTCCAAAGCTACGAGCTCTATCTATGTACCCCCGAAGAGTGATACTCTTAAACTCTAAAATATACTCTACTAGCTACCTAGTTAGGGATTTTAAATGTCCCCCATTGCTAGACAACTTGGCCCTTGACATGTCACTTGCCACTTGCAGCTCCTCAAGTGTATTGAATTACTGTAAGATAATGCCTCCGAGTGACTAAATCTACTTCTTCATTGTTGTAAAGTCTTTCCTCATATACTCTATCTCCTCCTGGCGACTAACATGTGAAATTATTGCAACCTTGTTAGTTGCCAATGCATCTATCTATTTCTCATCAATCGTTGGCCCTAAGATGGTTTCTCATGTTCCTCCATCATGGGATTAAAATGAGCCTTCAACTATCTCTCCATAGATATCTCATCGTGCATAACGTTCTCATCTGACTCATTCTCCTTTATGCGCTCTCCCTACTGGATCATCACTGGTAGCTCATCACCTTAAATGTCTCCTCCTCGATCTTCTTCACTCATGGAGACAATATCTCGCTTGTCATACCCATCCATTAAACATGGATGCATATAAGGGTTACTATCAACATCTGCACAAGACTACTTGTGCTCCTCAAAGGTATCTTCGTGAAAATCAATGGACTCAACTATAGAAGAAGAATCCTCATCATAAGGGTTAGAAAAGCATGCAAGTTTATCAGGTAGCTCCAACTCCTAAAAGGATGATCCTGCACCCTAGTTTTAACAACTATAACTAGAAGGATGCTCCAAAGCCCTAGTTTTATCAGCTGTAATTGATAGGATGCTACAACAACCTGAAAGCTCCATCTTACCCAACTTAAAGAGGTCTAATCAACCAACTTAAAGCTACTATGACTAACAGTGGTTTGAGATCATTAAAGAAAGATGGCATACATATGCTACTGATGATGTTGCTAAGACCTTCAAAGGTGCCAAAAAATTAACTTTAATACTTAACAAGGGATTATACTATTGAAAATATACTTTAGAAACTTGTGTAGAAATCCTTACACAGTCTGCACTAAATCATGGAGAATAGTGCAAATGAATTAACCTTACCAACCATCAGTGAGGTACCTCAAAATTCACGTAAGATTTGTAATGAATATGCATCTATTATCTTCATTCAAGGCTCAAATATGACAAGATTTTTCTCAAAAAATTCCCTCCAAAAATATGTGACATATATCCTCAAACAAATGTATAGTGATCACCAAAATGCATACCTAAACTCCAGTCCACACGTCACAGAAATAGACCAAATTTATGCCACTGAGAAGAAAGGTTGTATGGCCATTAAAGCACTTCTAGGGTTTGAGATTAGCCCACAAAAAAGTTTTATAAGTTTGTTGTAGATGTTTTCTCAAGAGGCCCACATAGATATATGATAAATATATTGTGTATAAATCAAAAAAATCCACACACATTCTCTGTTTAAAAATGTTAAGGCTAGATCGAAATAGGTCTCAATATGTGCATATATTTTGTGCCCTAAGAGGGCCAAAAAATTCTCTACAAATAAGATTCAAAACATGTCTCATATTTTCATAAGAGGAGGTCGAATGAGCTCAAAAATATGCTCAAAAAACCCAGTGATAGCCATATCCCAATGGATAAAAATGTTAAACCCCAAGAACCTTTAGAATTTCAACCTCTGCTTTAGATGTGCTAGACTACTGTGGGACGTAGATAGACAACAAAAAAGGTTTTTCAATGAATGCCTCAAATCATGATGCATTTGAGAATATATCAACCTTTTTTATATAGAGAGGTTGAGGTTCTTTCTAGAGGGAAAGCAGACTTGTAAAAGGTTGAGAAGTCAATTTTTTAATTTTAAAATTTGAATAATCCTTGGAGCCAAAAACCCCTATGAACAATAGGATCAAATTAATTAGTGATAATATGCCCTTAAAAAGTATCCTTTCATGCAACCAATTTTAACCTCAAAATATTTACTTAAATTATTCAATAAAGGCCCTTCTTGGCCTCATGATTTGAGCAATGTTTCTAGCCAATGAAGAGTTGCCACATCATCTCATTTTGGGGACTTTTACCACAAGAAGGGGGCTTCTATCTTTGATCAATCATATCTTCCAAACCGAGATGAACCACTAGGCAGGACATATACCATTTTAATCGGCATGACAAGGAGTATTAAATGAAGGGGATCTTGACACCAAAAATCTTGATTTTCCTTGTCATCTTTGTCATCAAAGGTGAGGCTTCGTCTAGTGCTTCTTTGATTGACATCAATGACAACCAATTTTAAACTTTTCTTTATGCTCTTCACCTCTAAACTTTTTTTGTTTTATTTGACTTAGGCTTACCTAGTTTTTTATGTAATTTCCTTAGTAGACTTTGCTATATGACATTGGATAAGCCACACATAAGAAGAGATAGTATTTTTATAAATGGGATGGTAGTCCAAGGCTAATGATGGAAATTATTATGTATGGTTAGGATATGGGATACACTATTCACCTTGATCACCAACAATACAATACGATCTAAGTGAAGGCACACTTATCTAAGGACAATTACATTCCCCCATGGTACATGTTACTGCAAAATCTAGCAAGCCTAGTGCAAAAACTTACTAGTAAATCTAGGTTATGGCAACAAATAGATCAACCACCATTTTCACCATAGTTGTGTCTCTCATGTTGTTTAGTGGTTGGATTTTACCTCCATAAGGGATATTTCCTTGGTAAGAATTAGAGGTTAGATGACTAGGATTCCAAACCAAATGGCTCTCTAAAGAGCTTGCAAATAGATCACCCAGAAATGTCTTCAATAAATGAAGGATGAAGGGTGATAAGAGTCTAATGGTTATGGGAGAAGGTACGGGTGAAGCCTTATAGACCAAGGTAATAGTTATGAACATTCAAGTATGCTTTCTACCAACCCCAATAAACTAAAGAAAGTTGTTATAAGATGGATTTTGTGATATGTAGATTTACATAAAGCAAAAGCATATAACAACAAAGAAATAACCTATAAACGATGAGATCAAAAAAGGATTGAAGGTTATTAAAGAGGTAAACAAGATATAGGTCAAATTTAGGTTTTTAATGTTTTAAAATGCATAGAACAACAACATAAACCCTCGACATCATTCCTAAATGTGGGGTGAAAACATGCAATAAATGCCATATTTTTCTTTTCAAATATTAGTAAATTAAATTTACACCTAAGTTACAATGACATACATTAATAAAATTGTTATTAAATGAAAATTTACACCAAACCTGACCCTAGTTACCTAAAAATGAGGGAAAGAGAGAAATTTTTAAAAGTTAATCCTGCAACTAGACTATTGTCTCTATTCAATTGGGCAATGGGATCAAATATGACGAGGTGAAAGACAAAAAGACTTGGATGAAGAGGGTGGAAGAATAAATAGTTTCTCTTAGAAACCTTAATGAATTATTTTAATAGGATATTTAGGATCAAGTGATGCATGAAACAAGTTATTTGGATGGATTCTTGAAAAACATTTTTTTCCTAAACATAGAAATAAGATTTCATGAAAGATTTTGTACTTTTTAATATGGCACAGTGGAAATCCTAATTTCATAAAATAACATGAAAAATGGAATAAAACGAAAATAAAATAACAACATTTAATCAAGAATCACTTCATCAATCCAAAGATAGTATTTCCATTATCCTCCTTGTGACAATTCACACCATTATTTATCCATTGCTTCTAAGAAAAAAAGAGAAAACAGTCAACGTTCACGCACTCAAAAGAAGATATATGAGTGTGTGCAATGAATAACAAGTGAAAATAACTTCCCTTGAATTTATATGAGGGAAACCAAGTGAATTTTCACTAATTTGCAACAAAAATCCCTAAAAGTTTGCTTGAATCATTCAACTAGGCTAAGAGATCATAAGAAAACCTCAATATAACTTTACAAAATGATAAAACATAAGAATTGTGTCATAATTCGTCCACATGTTTGGGAGGAGAGGCTCTCCAACATGACATCATCCTCCAAAAATGGGTATCTCCATCAAGAAAGTGATAGCGTGGGTCCAAGAGTGCTCCTCACTCTAAGGAACACAATCAAAATGCATGGGTATATCTCCAACTAACATCTCCTCCACGAATACATCATCATCAAGAATGTTCACATCACCCTCTGAAGGCATGCAAGGGTGATGTGGTAGCCCTAAGATCAAGCATTGGAAACAAAAAATGGTTTTGTAACCCTCCCAAACCATCTCAAATAGTATCCATCATTATATGGGCTTTAGAATAGGGAAACATCCATCAAACAAGTTCATGGAGAGCCTAGGGGTGTGTTAGTTCCATTTGGGCACCTCATCAATCAAACCAATGCCTTGGATTTTTGGCTCGAAATTTCAACATCTGGAGATGTATTAAGGGGCATACAACTATGTGGAGGCTCCTTAAAGCCCAATGCTCATCTCTGGAGGTCAACTTAGGGTTGAAGTGTCATAGGTGCTCTCAAAGATGTGCTAGTTTTCCTCTTTGTTGTGTTGGATAGGTGTCAATCCATCCCTCAAGTGATATTTACTACCTGTATGATGAACTACCTGAAACATATTCTAAAGGTATAGTGAGATCAACATCATTAGGGAGAAAAACTATTAAATCATCATATTGGACCATATTCAATGCTAGGGACACAATATACTTCACACAAACCTTGCCTTCAAATGTATTTCTAGCTCATGATTTATAAGAAAATTTCCACACTTGAGTTAGGGATGATTATGCAATTATCCATGCTAGGTGTTTCCAGCCCCTAAGGAGAAGGACATTTCATAAATAGACCCATCAATCCATAGATGTATATGATAAATGTGGTCATGGAATGGGAAATACTTCAAGGAAGATGGCCAGACTCATGGTACCAGTTGAAAGTGGTCCAAAATTTGTGAGTATAATGATGATAAGAGGGAGAAATTGTGGAGATATGAGTACTCCTTTCCTTGCCCTGTTTTTTCCACCCCTATAGTGCACCTTTAATTTAATGATTTGTATTTCTTTCTTGCATAGATTAGGTGACCTAGCATGATTTATTCTTTTACAACACCCTTTAAATATGTAGCAATCTATCACTCATCGAGGTTGGTACATTTATAATTCCATTTATTAAATATAGCATGGAATGCTTAGGAACTAGGTGATGGCTAATGAGTAGGGTAGAGCTCATGCTAGGTTGTTGGCCATGTGCTTATATATGTCCCAACCATCTTTTTCATTTTTTTTCTTTCATTCATGGTACCATATGATTTTATCTTTCTTTTAGTTGCATTAACCTCTTAGGAAAATGTTTTTAGGCCCTGATTCAAATATGTGGATATTGGGTGCCAGTCCCAATGACCAATGACAACCAATCCAAAGAATGGAAATGGATATAAGGGAGAAGAGGAAAGTGAACATGGATTACCTTGGGCACACTATATAGATTAGTGCCTCCTACGAGTGCCCCTCCTAATAGTGGAAGAAAAGGGCCTTAGGGTAGGTCATACTGGAGTAGGGGCAAAGGATAATCTTCCAAGTGAACTATGGGAACAAGGGTGGAATCAAGAGTAGTCAATCATCCAACTTGGCCTATGATCCATATGCCCCAAACATTAAATGAAAGTAGATGATCACACAAATGGTTAGTTTACCTTCTAAAAAATGGCCCACCTTCCTTCAAGAAACATGCTACATGGAGAGAGCACTAACCAAAGCATAGCTGGAGAGATATAAAGTATCTAGCTAATGATCATCATAAATTTTTGTCCTAGGGTATACCCACTTTTGGTGGGTAACAATACACAAGGAAAAATATTAAATACTTATTTAGTTAAAATTGTTATTAGTTCAAATCCAATGCTTATTACTTTCACAGGAACTTAGAAACCATACATACCACTTCTAAGCAAGGAGATCCTTTAAATCACATCAAATGAATGAAATATCTTCATGAAGTATTATATTCTAGAACACATAATCTGAAGCGTAGGGTACAGAAGTTGATATACCATGTTAGAGTCAATTGAATTAGATTGCATATTTATCTAATGGAAGAAAGTGGAAGAATAGGTTTGAATCTAGGGGATGAGTAATAAATCTCATCAAAGAAAAACCATCACACTAAAATGAGTATGTCTTTGAAGGTAGGTTCCCTAAAATGGCAACATGTAAAATATATGAATAAAAGTGAATGTGTAAGAAAAAAAATACACTAGAAAAAATAGTTTTGTTTTCATAGGATTAATACATTATGCTATGGCTACATTTTTCATCACAAAATGAAGTAGTTGGGACATAGAAATGAAAGAGTCCTTACTATTTTAATGAGTACAAAGTGGGATTTTGTAGCACATGGAGGGGGAGTAACCTCCTTTTTCCCTAGGTGTATATCCATAGGGGTTGGATTTAGTTCGTAGAATAAGGAGGGAGTTAAGGTAAATGGAATCTTGTTGGTCTTTGGAGAATTTGAATCAGTGAAGGGATTCAACAATATAATGGGGAAGATTCAAAATAATGAAATAGTTAGTTTAGAAGGTGGCTGATTTTTGGGAAGTACCATTGTTAATCTCAATCTGGGCAAGGACTTCATGTAATGGATTGGTTGATTGTAAAGGACCTCCACTCAAAGAAATGTAAAGCATGAGGGACAAACCCTATTTTGAGTAATGAATGGTTTGTGTCTCCATCTAAAGGCAAGTCAAGCAAGGTAATTACAAAGGGACTAAAAATTGAGGACTTAAGATAGATTATAACACAAAGTTGATTGGTTAAAGCATGTGTGCAACATCTTTGGTATTGTTATCACCTTAAAATACCATTGGATAGAATGTGATTGAAAGTGTCCAAAACACCAATAGGGCGTGTGCCTTTGTCACCAATCACACTCCATCCTAAGGGAGCTCTCCATGAATTTTTTTAATCTTAACTTTAAGTACTTATGACGAAGTGATTCAAATTCACAATATAACTTATTAAAAGATTCAAATCTGTAGGTAATACCTGAAAATCAATAAAGTCAAATCATATATTTATGTTCTAATTTACTAAAGTAACTTCAAATTGACACAAATCTTGTTGATTTTTATATAAAGACTTATACATTGATAATTACTTTGGATGATTTAGATTTTTTACATTCTTACTAATTATTCCATCATCAAGCAATTGTACAAAAGACATCAACAACATAATAATGAATGTAGGATCATGAAGAGACAACCACACAAAGAAAACATGATTTTACCCTAGGAAACCCTACATGGGGGGAAACCCAACAAAGTTTTCCTTAGAGAAATCATCAAGTTCAATAGAGATACATCATTCATATGGCAACGATCTAGCTAGGTCAAACATGATCCAATACCTCCTAGTCAAGTCAAATGGTTGCCCAATAATCTCACTCTAGTCTTTTTAGAACTCGACCTTCTGCTTGCCTCAAAACTAAACATTTGACTTCCACAAAGCTCGAATTTATTCCTACCTCAGAGTGCAAACTACTGCTTGCCTTAGAGCTCGACCTTGTTACATGAACATGTTTCCTCAGTTCGGTTTGCTTTAGAGCATGTATTTTCCACAATTTAGGTTTGTCTAAAAGATGAATTTCGGCTGCCACATAATACTCATTTGTTTTCCTCAGACTTATTCGCTTGCCTCAGTTAAAGCTATTTTTTGGTCTCTAATTCATCCTTACTACTTTTCTCAAATTCATCCTCTCTTCTAGCCTCAAACTTGTCCTTTTTCCTAGCCGCAAACAGATCTGAACTTATCTTCAACAAAAATGATACAAATTTTGTGTTAGAGAAAGAGGTCGAATCACATATAAATAGTCTTCATGTTGGCTGAATGGGTGCTAATGGCTGATCCGACTTGACTGAGGCTGACTTGACTTTTTAGGAGCTGGAATATTGAAATTAAAAAATTCAAATTCTTCTCTTTTATAACTGACATGAAGAACATGTCTTTTAATATTTTTATTTTTGACCCAAGCATGAAGAACATGTTTTACAATCATTATTTTAAATACATCAAAAATATAAATTGAAGACCAACCATAGCTACAAAAATCAACACTCCCTCTTAGATAGGGAGGTATTCATAATGACTATCAGATGTTCTCATGTTGACAGATTTCTCTAAGAAAAGGTTATAGCAAATGTAAGTACCATAATTGGGTCAACAATTGTGACACATGGTAAAAAAGGTTACCATAATCGGGTCAACAACTATTACACATGGTACGTACCTCATTTTTATAGCCTTCATTATGTACGTGTAATCCTCATTTAAAGGCCATGGAAGAACAATTAAAACTAAGAAAAGGATTCAAAGACAAGAGACTAAATAATAATGAAACAACAATAATAGTAATAATCAAGAAAGATAGATATAAAATACTTTGAGAAGAATGTTAGCTCCTTGATCTTTGGTCTTCTTGTATCCATTGTAGAAATTTGATAGAAATTGCAATTTCTCAAGACATCGAATTGAAATCAGGAGACACAAATTCTATTCTACTAATTTGCGGAATGAAAATCACAATATAGAACAACATGCATAGACATGCGACAAGCAAAACCACAAGTACACAGTGAATTTTAGGGGAACCCAACTGGGAAAAACCCCTCTAGCCTCTTTGCATTAATTAGTTGAATAGAGAAACTACTACAATTGCATGCTCCAGCTCTCAGCACCACCTGCAAAAGAAAAATTGTTCCCTCTGCTGAATGAGAACCTCTGTCCAACACTTAGCCAATTTCTGCCTCCTCAAGCCTCCTATTTCCTTGCACAATTTTGAGCTAATTTTAGATCCTAAACAATAGGGAAGTCCCTATTTCCTTTCACAATTCCCAAGGAATTGATCTCGTGACTGCATGCAACAATTATACACTCAACTAGTATACCATTAATGTTACTCTAGCCTTTTTCTCCTCCATTCCAACTGGGTAATTCGAATTCCATGCATTTCTGGGCTATTTTGGGTTGAGTGATCAGTTAACTGATAGATCTTTGAGTTAGACTATTGTCTCACTCCTCAACTAACCTTCAATTGGCTCTATTAATTGTTAGGAGTCAATTAACTGAGTACAACTGAAAATAACTGAAATAGATTGCTAAAATTTAGCAATCAACACATGCATGATTGAACTCAAAGCCCACTAACTCAAATTTGTTGATCTAACTGAGTGAAAAGAGCCATTTCACGCTACTTAAATGCCTCCAAGTTGTCCTGCTGATGTGGAAAATCGATTTACTCAATTTGACAAAGGCTAAAGTCAAATTGAGCCTTTCTTGCTACACTTTATAACACTCCCTCTTAGCAAAAAAGGGATTTTTCACCACCCCTATCCTGCACCTGTGGAATTCGAATTTACCTCTTGACAATTCCTTTGTCAATGTGTTAGCATCTTGCTCCTCAACTGGAATGTATTGTAGCAACATAATTATCCTATGCACACAGTTCCACAAATGATGACATTGAATATCATTATTCTTGGACCTGTCATGAAATATCGGATTCTTAGAGAGATTAATACAGCTCTGATTATCATAATATATCATTGTTGGATCCATCTCCTTACTGAAAATACCCACAAGTATTTTCCTTATCCATATGGCCTCATATGCTACTTGACTTACAACCATATATTCAACCCCTGTTGAGATAAGTGCCACAAACCTTTGCTTCTTGTTGTACCAAGAAATAGTTGCAGACCCAACATTGAAGATAGAACCTAAAGTAATTTTCATGTTTGATGGACTCCCTGCCCAATCAACATTGGTGAAGGCTTGGAGCTTCACTCCCTCTTTCCTCATATACCATAATCCATACTCAGTGGTGTGTCTAAGGTACCATAACACATGCTTTGCTTCCTTCCATTACAACTTGATAGGCCTCACCATAACTTGATTAAGTTGGTTTACTGCATAACACGTGTTGGGTCTGTTAGTGTCGGTATCTTCATCCCTCCATCAGTGATCAAAATTCTCTTTTTGCATGCATATTAGGTGTCCCATCTGAGCAACTGCATTCCATTAGGTCATGGATCAACTGATGGTAGTGGTTCATTGTCAATTTCCCTCATGGCATTTACCTGCTGGCCTGTTTTCACATGTTTAGCTCATTTACTCTCATTTTGTGTCATTTCATTTGCAAAAGCCAAAATTAGGGTTTTAGTCTCACTAGGTCTAGGGTTTGCCACCATGGTCATCGAAAACTCAATAAAAGGTCAGTAGGCACATGAGGAGGTCTTATAAGTTCATAAGGTCAAAATTTCACTGATGATATGATCAACAAATGATTTTTACCTCAAAACTCTGTTTGAGGTGAAAATAGAGTTTTTTATTTCTATGTACAAAATTTATGTAATTTGAAATGTTTTCTATATGTAATAAGTTCCAGTTGTTTCCCTTGCTCACCTTGCCAACTCCAGCCACTGCAGACAAAAGCAAAAGCATTAATGCATCAGTTTACCAAGTGATCAAGAAAAGTCAATTCAAATGAAAAAACAGAGCTTATGACCAAAAGTAACTTTGACATTAGAAAAGAGAGTTTGAAATAAGTAAAAATTAAAATCCATCCATATATAAAGTAAAAGGAGTGCTATTCATCATTTCATTGTGAAAGATACCCTTGGAGAGCAAAAGGAGGCAAATTGAACAAAGGAAGTTAAAAACCATGTTTTCCAAGAAAATTTGCCTGGCGTTGTGCATCAGAGGCAATGTGTTGTGCATCAGTGGGTTTCTGCCAGTGTTAATTTGCAAGGGTGTTGCGCATCAGGAGGGCACTACATATTGGGCCCAGTGCGCTACACATCAATCCAGAAGTTGCCAAAACGTTCCAAATCACTCAATAACCCTAAAAAATGCTACATTTCTATTCTGCAAGTACGTTATCATTGTCCTTGAGCTGAATTTGATCTCCTACATGTGTTCTTCATGAGTTTTGCATTTTGAAAGTTAAACCCTAGTTGTCTTCATTATTTTCCATTTCATTGTACAACTTCCACTCCATAATCACAACCAATATCATTAAACCCTTTTCTCTCTTCCATTGCCCTAAATCACTCCATTTATCCCATTTTCCATATCCCACTCCCCTAAAACAACTCATTCCCTTCATCAAACCTGAAATCCCTCACTAAACCCTAGTTTCCCAAAACTTATCCCTTCATTCCCCAACTCCATTTCCCATTAGTAAAATCTCTTCATACTCATCTCCCTTGTCTTCCTTCATTACCATTTTCCACCATATCATCATCACATCACTTCCCCAAGACAAGCACCAAGCACCATGGCAAGAAACAGTGAGTCAAGCTATGAAGAATAAACACTAAGTGACAGTTCAAGAGAAAGAAATGTACAACCTAGGAGACCTCACAAGGGTGGGAAAATTATTAGAGAGGAACCTATTAACATTGTTGAACTTCTTGCTTGTCCCCTTGCTACCACTTGTTTCAGATACCAATCTTGCTTTGAGTTTTATGAGATGGTTGAGAGGGTTAAGTATCATCATGAATTAGCAAGGCAATTTGTCATAAACATGGAGAATAATATGGTACACCTTGCTAGGATCAATTTCACTCTTTCACTAGCTATTATTGCAGAAGCAACTAGAATGCCAGATGTAGGGGAAAAGGGGGAACAAAAGACAGAATATCAGCAAGCATCATTATGAACCATATATTAAGGCCAAATATCATGGTAAATTGAGCAGGGCGTTTCCTTTCAAGTTCTTGGAGGACCGGTATGTTCCACTTATGAAACTCATCATCAAATATTTCACATGTGAGGGTAGGTTCTCCAAACTCTATGTCTATCATATCAGATTACTTATGCACTTCACCAGGGTCAGAATGATGAGTATTCCATATTTCATATGCAAAAAAATAAATAGGATGACTGTGATTGCAAAAATAAAACCGTACCCACAACAGCTCAACAGTATTTATCACTTTGCTGTCATCAAGATTATTGTTGTGCATCAGCTCACTCAGTTGGGAGTGCCATGGGAAAACTTCATTGACCATGAAATCTTCAAGGGGCCTCAAATTTTTGTAGATCCTCAAGAGGAAGGTGAACCTTTCGAGCAACAAAAAGAGCTTGAAATCAAAACTGAAGAGGCTCACATTCCTGTGTTTATAACTTATGAAAAGGGCACAATGAGACTTGTTGCAGCTGCCAAACGAGTATTATCTCCACCATGAGTGGAAGGGGTCTCGTTTTCTTCACCGGATCACAGGCAAATGCTATCATCACCTGGGGTGAAAGGGGATTTTCCTTCTCGTTCAATTGAACAGGTACAGGACAAAGGAAAGAAGCAATTGCATGATGAAGGGCCTTATGAAGGACAAGACAGGGATTTTGTTTTGGTTGAGGAAGATGACACTAATTTGGGCTCTCAAAGCTCAAGACTCAAAGATGTGATCATCAAAGAGAAAGAAGCTGAAATCCAAGCCTTATCACTTGACTTTAAGAGGGCTAAATGGATCATTAACTTCCTTGAGCAAGAGAATAAGCAATTGGAGGACAAACAAACAATTATGGAGCTGCAAACCATTAAGGAAAACCAGCAAGTGGCAAAAAGAAGAAAAATCAAGATGACTTCACTAAAGCAAGAAATAGAGGCTGACTGAGAATCATGGTTGGAAAGAGTGAATATCCACCTTGAGAAGCTGCTTGATAAGGCTAACAAGGAGAAGAACATGTTGTGCCACATGGCTTATCATTACTTAGCTCGGAATAAAATTTGCAAGACAAGGATAAAAAGCCTAAAAGCTAAGTTAAAGAGAGCCTTAAAAGCCAAAAAGGAGCAAGATAAACTTAAAATTTTGGTTGAAGCTTCCTTGGCTCAGCAAAGCAATGAGTAAGCTTGCCTCTTGCCAAATTTGAAGCAATTTTGAGAAATTTTTGTCATTTCACAATTTTTAAATGCAAAACACATGGATTTTCAGTTGGGCGCTGCGCATTGAGTTGGCTTGGAATTTTGCAAAATGGCTTGCATTTTTGGATTCCTCATGGAAAAGTACTGAAACCAAAAAAGTTTCATGAAATTTGGAGGAGATCTGGGTCACCTAAAGGGCAAAAAAACCCAAAAAATGCCCTCTCTACCACTTTTTGGACCCACAGGAACCAGTCTTGGGAGAAGTGATTTTTGAAGGGGCAAATGGACTCCAAATTCAAAAATTCCAATTGTCCTATAAATTAGACATGCAAAGCTTTCCAACAAGCCATCTTGGACCTAATTTGGTGAAGTGGATGGCCTTCAAACTCAGCCTTGAAGTGGCGCTACGCATCAAGCTCAGGGCGTTGCGCATCAAGCAAAATTTTGCCAATTTTGCTTAAAAAATCAGAATTTCGCCTAGTTTTCTATAAGTTTGACTTTTTATTCTCTCTTTGGTAAATTCATGATTTAATATGACGCAACTTGATGTACTATGATTTAAAAATGATGAAAAATGACTTAAGGAGGTAGATACATCAGTTAGAGTTGGTTTGAGGATGAGTGGATCAATTTCCATAGTTTTAGAGGCAAGTTGTTCCACTACTTATTTTTCAGTTCCTAATTAGATCTTGTTGAAAATAGCTCCTTGACTCATAGATTCGACCACTGATGGCTAGCATAGGTGGTTTTATGCCTATATATTATACTTTCTTAGTCATTTGTCAAGGTTGGACTCTTGTGGATGCATTAAGATACTTTGTACATCACTTCTGCAGTTTGGCAAGGAAATGAACCAGGGTTTTGCAACATTTTGTGGGATTCTTGTGGTAATGTGAATTAGCATTGTTTTCTCCTCTGTTATTCAGTTTATCTTATGTGTATATGTGCCATCATCTATCTTTTACTACATAACTAAATGAATCAAGATTAAAGGGTGGAATCCATTGGTGTTTCAGTGCTCTGCCTTGGGGTTTATTTAGTTTTAAATGTTTTCTGCTGATTGAATAGGACTCATGACATTTGCATGCCCTCTCCAACTCCTCACCAATTTTTAGACTCACCATCACATTCATTTCAAAGTGTTAAAACACTTGCCTACCTCGCCCCACAGAAAACTTTGGAAATTTGAGTTGATTTCCCAGACCCAAAACTGCTTTCCCTATCTATCTAGCAACCAACCATTAAAATCAAACAAAATCCTCTGAGCAAGCATACCTAGACTAAAATTAGAATTCATCTCAGTCATCTCAAGCCTTACTTGCCATATTTTCTTTGAGATTGACAAGGAGAGAGCCCTCCCCGACCTGGTAGGGCTAGCTACCAAGTTAGGCGTGGTTTGATGTTACCCTAGACCTGCCTTTCTCAGCCTGAGGTAGATTTAGACCCTAACAGGGTCTTGTTCACAAGATACATCAAAGACCCCACAAGTTGCCTATAAATGATATAATCAACCTCTTCACCTGAAGTGGCAGTCTCCTTCCTCTAGTTTGTAGCTAGGGGTGTGTCCACAGGCTTATAATTCTCCATGTGAAATCTCTGAAGTATTTCAGAGGCATACTTCCCCTGAGACACAAACAATTCACCATCACTTTTCCATACTTCCAGCCCGAGGAAGAAATGCATTAAGCCCATGTCTTTCATCTCAAATTCCCTTGCAGGATCCTATTTACAAGAGAGGATCAACTTCTCATCACCTGTCAATATTAGATCATCAACATACAAAACAAGAATAAGAAACTTACCATCTACCACAATGTGATAGAGGTTCACATCTGCTTCACTTTTGGTGAATCTCAATCCACTGAGATAACTGTCGATCTAAGTGTACCATGGTCGGGGTGCCTGTTTGAGACCATACAATGCTCTCTTAAGTCTTCACACATGTGAATCCTGATCATATGTCTCAAATCCTTTTCGCTGTTCTATGTAAATTTCCACCTCAACAACACCATTCAAAAAGGTGGTCTTCACATCCATCTGGTTGATCTTCCACCCCCTCTGTGCAGCTAATGCAAGAATTGATATGATGGAGAAATACATTGCCACATGGGAAATTTTTTCCTCATAGTCAACTCCTTCTACCTAAGAAAATACTTTGGCCACAAATATGGCCTTGTATTTCTCGATGCTCCCATTGGCTACCTGCTTCATTTTGTAGATCCATCTGGAACCAAGCACTGACTCCCCTTCTAGTCTTGGCACCACTTCCCATACATTGTTTTTCATGATGGATTCCTATTCTTCCACCATGACATCAACCCAAATAGGTTGAAAATTTTCTTCCTCAAATGAAGAAGGCTCTAACTCAATGAGATATGTCATGAGAGCCATGTAACTAGTGTACCTATCTAGTGACCTCCTCTATTGGCACTGTGATGTAGGAGCTCCCACATCCTCCCTAGCATCCTAGACAAAATATCTGCTTCTCTGGTTCTCTTTCTCCCTTCTCTAGATGTTTCTGGTTGAGTGGGTGTCTCCACTTGACCTCCTCTCTGCTCCTCCATTTGTGGCTGCTCCATAACTTCCTAAAGATTGCCATGAGGCTCCTCCTTTGGAGCTAGAAGTTCTTGCTCCGGTGGCATACTCAACTCTTGTTCTAGAGAGCATCTCATAGCCTTCTCCTCATCAAACTTGACATCTCTCCTCACCAATGTCATCCTCATTGAAGGTAAATACACCTAGTAATTTGGTGGAGTTTTGGTATATCCTACAAAAACTGCCAACTATGTTGTAGGCTCAATTTTCTTTCTCAAATCCTTGGAGACATGACAATAAACTAAAGCTACAAAAATTCTGAAATGAGACACATCAGGCTTTCTCCCATAGAAATCTTCCTCCGGTGTGATCATACCAAGTATTCTATGAGGACTCTGGTTTTGCAAGTAAATTGTTTTGTTACATGCTTCTACCCGTAGATGCAATGGAAACCCTTGATCATGTAGCATAGCTCTTACAGCTCCAACTATGCTCATGTTCTTCCTCTCAGCTACCCCATTCTGTTGCGGGTTATGGGATGTTATCAGTTCTCTTCGAATACCTTCTTTGTCAAAGAACTCCTTGAAGGCATTCAAAACAAGTTCACCTCCATTGTCACTCCTGAGAGCCTTCACCTTCTTCCCAATATCCTTCTCAACTAATGCCTTAAATTCTACAAATTTGGAAAACACTTCATATTTTTTCCTCATGAAGAAAATCCAGCATTTTCTAGAGAATTATCAATAAAAATTACATAGTACTTATATTTTTTTGTGGAGGTTGTAGAGAGGGGTCCACAAACATTAGCGTTGCTCTGCTATCTCAACCATGGAAGGTGGATTTGACATATTTCCCCAATGTGAAACCCTTGCAGACATCTTGTTGGTCAAGTGAGCCTTTAGGGAGACCAGTGGTAATTTACTGCATAGTTTTAAGGCACCATGGTGTAAATGAACCAATATCATGTGCCAAAGTTCTCCAACATCTCAACTCTGCACTTTTCCTACCTTGTTACTCAGTTCATCACAATCTCCCACCTCAAGTTCATATAGGTCCTTCACTCAAAATCCAATCTACTTCACTTTTCTGGAAGCTATGTATCTTAGAAAGGCTTTCCCTTTACTGAAAAATAACATCATAGCCTCTATACTCCAATATGGCTACAAAGATTAGGTTCTTCTTTAGCCCAGGTATAAACACAACATCTTTGATGCAAAGAGGGGAGACTTTCTCCCTCTCAAAGGTGACAGTACCAATTCCTGTAGCATTGTACCTCCTTTCATCCCCCAATTCAATATGCATCTAGAGATCCTTCTCCTCTGGGCTACTGAAAAATTCCTTGCACCCTATCATATGGAATGAGGCACCAAAATCAAGGTACCACACACTCCCCATAAAAGTGTTGGCCATTCATGCTATTAGGGTGAAGTCTAATTCAAATTGTGAAGCCAATGCTTCACCTATTGCTCATTCTGAAGGCTTCTTGTTAGACTTTTTGTGTGGGCATTTTGTTGCATAGTGTCGGTATTCATGGGAGTGGAAACATTGTATCTTGCTCAAGTCTTTCTTCTTGCCATTATTTTGGCTAGATTTAGGTTTTCTTTGGGTCTTCTGTCCTTTACCCTTCTTCCCCTTCCCAACCAAGGATAATTTAACTTCATCCTTTGCTCTGGATGAAACTCCATCTCTGGTATTTCTCTTGATCTCTTCTTGAACCAAATTGGACCCCAACCTTTCCCAATTTGGTAATTTTCCCCTTCCATTCATAGAGTCTTGGTAGTTGTGCCAATACTTTGGAATGCCTAGAAGAGCTAGGCTCACCAGATCACCTTCTGCAACACTCTCCCAAACCCCTCCAAGCTCATCTCGAACTTGAGTGAATCTAGAGAGATATTGTGGAATGGTATGATATTGTGGAGTGAATCTGGGACATGCATTAAGGTAAATATTCCATTTTTTCATCCATTTGTTGTTTTGTCTCATCCACGATTTCTTTCTTTCACTCATGCCTTCATTGAAGATAAATTTTGATCATCTACCTACTCCCATTTGATCAATTCTTTTTAGATACCTTATAAGGCGCACCATAGCAATTGCTTCGATGAGATCTGCTCCTATTTCACTGAACATTATCTCATAAGGAACCAAACTTTTTATTCTTGAACTTGCTCATAATCAAGTGTTTTTGGATTTTCTCAATTTGTTTCCATTTTGAAATAGGGATGTTGCTAGCCCACAATTCACACCCATATAATATCACTGGACAATAGCAATCCAAAAATAACTTGAGTCGTTTTCCAATCCCATAACTCTGACTCTCTACATCTGTTTTGAAGTGCATATAATGCTTTCTTGGTAAACATTTTCCTAGTGAAATAGAAATAGGTTCAATGGTTTCCTACAAGTTTTAGCACACCATAAATGCATTTATTGGTCGACTAAAGATGCCATGATTTGAAAATTTTATGACTACCACCCAATTAAATATGATTACTCCTTAACTCACAGGGACAGGCGCATCACCTTATTTTTTATTTTTTTAAATGTTTGTTTTTGTGATTGGCAATTTATGTTCTAACCCTTCTATTCTTGTGATATCAAGCAATTTCCTTCTTAGTTCTCTTTACGAGAGGAAATACAATTTTCAGAGGCACAATTCCATTTTGTCATTTTTTTACTTCCTCTCAAAAATGGTCAACAAACTATTACTGGTGAAAATTTCCAGTTATAGTTGTAGATACTCTATTGGTGGATGATCTTCACAGTGTCAATGTATGGCTATAGAGTCGCTAATTTGCAAAGGATAATATTTCTTGAGTGGACTTTTGCACTTAAAATGGCCAAACAACTCAATTGTGGCCAAAGACTTAGAAAACTAGAGAAACTCTAAAAGACTAGGTGTGGTTAGAAGTCAACAAATGTGTTTCAAACGGAAATGAAATTTTAACCAAAGGTATAGTAAAAACTATGTTATTAATGAAATGAACAATTCCCATTTACTGTTGAAATATCCAACACAAGATATACAACTAAAAGGCATATAGGACAAGTAATATAAATATTGAATAAGATATGAATGAAAGAACATATATGATTAGAATGCCATGTTATAGTATACTTATCTGCATTTACCAATCACCATGGTTGACAGATCATGTCCTTTAGTTAGGATGTGTCACTTCATTTACAATTTATATATTTATGTTTGTTAGAAAATTCCCCTCATACTTTTGCACTTGAACATCTAAGTGACAAAGTAGGTGCCTTGGCAATGTGTGTAGATCTCCTCCCTCTTTCCCAAGGTCCGGGATAGAGGGAAATATTAACTTCCAACCACAACAGTCATTGGTAGCCCTATATGACTCGATGGAAATGGATCCCTTGACCTCCCTGGACATATCTTAAAGGAAAACATTGAACCAACGAATCTATCCCATATATATATATATATATGTGTGTGTGTGTGTGTGTGTGTGTATACTGTTAGAGCATAAGTGAGATTGATGTTGAACAACTGAAAGTTTCTTTTGTCGCAAGATGTGTGTGTTTGTGTGTGTGTGTGTGTGTGTGTGAGAGAGAGAGAGAGAGAGAGAAATTGTACAAAAGGAGAATTATACTTTTTCCATTTAATTAATTTAACAATTTGTTGAAGACCTTTCTTACATATGTTTGCTTCTACACGTTGGAAGAATTAATTGTTATTGATGTCAAAGGTATATCCAGATGAAGAGGAGATTAGCATAGGCTTAAATATCTCTTTAAGCCCTTTCCAACAAATATTTACATGCCTCCTAACTCCTCTCCGTTGAGAAGGAATGATTTTTTCAAGTGAATAAATCAGATTTTTCCTCCCTTGTCAAGTTGTCCTACTTAAGAACAAATCGACCCTCCATCCCAACAAACATGTCGGTTCATTAAGTGATTGAATTAGTATAAATACAGACCATACTCCTCACCAATTCAGCCAGATGAACTCAGTGAAGACAAGTAAGAGACGTTCAGATTTGTAACAAGAAGAATTATAAGTCAATATCTCATGAACCTTGTAGCAAATTGAAGGAGACACTCTTGGGATTTGGTTTCTATTTTTGGCTCTTGAGATATGGTTTTTGGTAATTCTGTGATCATATTTTTGGATAATCATTGAAGCAGAACTTGATTACCTTGTTGCACTCTTGTACAAATCTTGTACTAAGGAAGGAACAAGATTTTCAACCTATAGTAGACCTTGGCCCTACGATTTTAGATCTGTGATTCAACCTTAGGAAGGGCTTTCGAACTTGTGAAGATTTAACGCTTTGTGATCAACAAAATTCAGTGCCCATTGTGATAGTTCAAATCTTTGGAATTCATTCTGTGGCCTCATTTCGGGCTTGTGGTAACTATGCCCTTAGGAACAGACCTCGACCCTAAGGTAGATGCATACTTTGCCTCTCTTTCAATGAAAATTTTGAGCGAAACCTTGACAAGTTTTTGTGCACATACTTGGTGTTCTTTGGAGAAGTCTAAAAGAATTTTGTAGCGGCCTGTTTGAAACATACTTAAAGAAAATTTGAAGTGGATAAACCTGATCTTGAGCTACCCTATAGCAGACTTGGAGACCCTAGTTAAATTGGAGCTAAACTTGAAACAAACTTGAAGTGGACTTTCAGAGTCTTCCTTGTTGCATACCTAGGAACATTGGAGGATATGTTGAGCAGACCATTGAAGACTTCTAAAGCAATCCTTTGGAGTTGATTTGAAGACATACTGTAGCAGACCTTGGAGTGATCATTGTAGCAATATTGAAGGCATCTTGAAGGAATGTTTTTGGTGAAGTTCTCAAGTATATTGGAAGTGTTTGTTTAGTTTGGAGCCTAAGAGCATTGGTGTCCTCATTGAGACTAGGTTGGTGCTTGGATTTGTG
The DNA here is from genome assembly GCA_000404065.3 of Pinus taeda. Classification (NCBI taxonomy): domain Eukaryota; kingdom Viridiplantae; phylum Streptophyta; class Pinopsida; order Pinales; family Pinaceae; genus Pinus; species Pinus taeda. Next base: position 68,727 of record APFE031332605.1, read on the forward strand.
TTAGAGGATTGGAGTCCTCATTCAAGGTTGGGGCCTCGAAGAAGTTAGATATTTTGTTGTACATGTTGGAGACTAATTTTTTTTAAAATAGGATTGGCTTCCTCACTATCTTCATTAATAAAATTATTTTCTTGTTCTACTTCTTGTGTTTTGGTGTAAACTTGTGATAAATTCTGAATTGCCATAATATAGAAATTGAAAGAAAACAACCCCCCCCCCCCACATATATCCAACAATTGGTATCAGAGCTAACTTCTTCAAGGTCAACCTCACAGTTGGAAGAAGGATTTTTGAATCACAATGGCCAGTAAAGATACTAAGGTTCCTCAATTTGATGAAACAAATTTTGTCTTTTGGAAGGTGAGAATGAAGTACTACTTAATGTCTCTTGGAGTTGAGGTTTGGCAATCTGTCACAATTGGATACAAAATCCCATCTCCTATACAAATAGACCCGAACAGGAAGAAAGCATCTATGGCAAATGCCAAGGCTTTGAATTCTATAGCAAGTGGTTTGCCAGATTCAGAATTCACCAAGGTTATGGGTATTGAAATAGCTGAAGATATGTGGGACAAGCTCGTCAATATTTATGAAGGACATGACAAGGTCAAAAAGGAAAAGCTTCATACCTTTAGAAGGAACGTTGAAAGTCTTAAGATGAATGATGAAGAAGATATTGTTGCTTGCTTTCTCTAAGTAGATGAGGTAATTAACTCTCATAGAGGACTAGGTGAAAAAGCCAATGAAAAGATGATTATCCAAAGGTCTTAAGATCCCTTCCATATAATTTTGATGCCAAGGTTTGTGCCATAGAAGAACTAAAAGATTTGGACTCTCTATCAATGGATGAGCTTCATGGAATCCTCACAGCATATGAGATGAGGTCAGGAAATTCAACTCACAGGGAAGCTACATTCAAGGCATCAAAGTCATCAAGTAAGGGGAAGACCTGTGATTGCAACAATGATGATTCTGATATTAAAATGGCACAATTTGTCAGGACGCTGAAGAAAGGATCCAAACCCAAACATAAGTTAGCTCTAATTTGTTTTATATGTGATAAAATAGGACATTATGCATCTAAGTGTCCCTTTAAAGATGTCAGTGTTGATGAAGATGAACCTAAGAAAAAAATTTCAAGAAGAGAGGCTCAAACAAAAAGAATTTCTTCACCAAGCAAGATAGTGATGATTTTGATGAAGAAGAAGAATGTGTTAGAAGTAGAGAAGTATTGTTAATGGCCTTCACAAATGAAACAGACAATTCAAAAAAAAAAATTATGAAATTATAGAAGAAGCAGAAGGAAATATAGATGAACTACTGATCAGTGCCATGGAAGAAAATGAGAGACTCAATAAAAATAATGGTATGTTATCTCAAGAAATCATCTCTCTCAAAAACGAGAAAGAAGAAGTTAAAAGGATAGAAGCCTTGAATAATAAACTAAAGGAAAAGGAAGAAGTTAGTGAAAAATTGGAAGCTGAAGTAGTATCTTTAAAAAGGGAGTTGGATAAAGCCAACAAGAATTTGAGGAGTTCTCAAACCTTGGATATTATTCTCAATTCCCAAAGACTGCCACATGACAAATCTGGACCTGGCTATGTAGGAAAATCTTCAAATTTAAAGGAAGATACAGGTGTTCATCATGAAGAAATATGTAGAAGTTTTGTTGATGTTATTAAATGATCTCATCATAATAATGTTGCAAGAAACAAGGCTCAACCAAGGAATGAGAAGTAGTCCCTCCCCGAAAGGAATATCTCATCAAGGCAAACTTATGCTAACATGTATCAAACTATTTTTCTGGGAAATTGTTGCTATGGTTCAAGGCTTCTTCTATCTTTTTAGCTTCTTATTTCTTGGTTGCATGGCCCCATTAGAGGATATTGGATGGAATAGATTGGAATTACAAAATCAGTTTGGGGAATTTGAAGAAGGCAAGTCTAGGCAAAAGGAGATGGTTGTAACATGTATTTCAAACTCTAGAGTCTAAAGGCCATTTAAAGCCTCAATGATTAATAATTTTGCATTTTGTTGTTGATGTGTATTGCATATAGTGCCATTTTTTTAAAATTTGTGATATTTCACCCTTACATGGTATATGTATGAGCAATCTTGTCTCTAATGGTTTGAAATCTTTAAAATATGTTTTTTAATTAAAATTGAAGTATTGTATGTAATTTTTTAGTAAATTGAGTCGTTGAAATTAGATTGGTCTAAGTCAATCTAAGCATGAGTCAAAGTCCAAGTTTGTAATATCCCTTTTCGATAAATTTCAAGGAATTTTGGGACACTATAGTTGTTCCTTTTTTTTCTTTTCCTCTGATTCTGTTGCTAAAGTATGCTAATATAACTCACAAAATTTATTATTTTTTCTTTGACACATTTCATCAAACACTTAGTGAGCAAAAATTTCTTTGAACACTTAGTAAGAAAAATAATAAACACTTACAGCAAAAAATATTCCAAGGGAACTACCACAATTTTATTAAAATTAACAAGAGGTTTACATTCAAAATACCAACCCAGAAATCTGAATACAATTTCGGAAAATTGGCTCAATCAATTCGACCCTTAGAAAAATATGAATTCACCTCTTTGGAATGAACAATGCAATTTCAACCCTCCTCTGGAATAAAGAATTTGGCCTCGGGAAATAAGCTCAGCTCCGGAAAATAATCTCGGCCCCAACAGATAAGATCTCTAACAAATAATGTTGGCCCCAACCAATAAAGATCTCCAACATATAATCTCAACCCCAACAAATAAAGATCTCTGACAAATAATCTCGGGTCGAGCAAATAAAGATCTTTGGAAAATAATCTCGACCCCAACAAATAAAGATCTGAGGAAAATAATCTTGGCCCTAGCAAATAAATATTGGCTCCGGAAAAATGGATAAAACCTGCAACAATAAATATCAACTCTAGAAAAATGGATAGAACCCTAGCAAATAACACAACTCTAGTAAATATCTGCAAATAAATTCGGCCCTTTGAATAGCTAATGAAACTTGTCCCAGTGGTTGAGATGAATTCGGCCCACTGAAGATAATGACGAGATAAATTTGACCTTCTTAATAAATTTGATCCCAACAACAATAACTCGATTACCGACAAATATATATAAATTTGGCTCCTTGAGAGATAGTTGCAAATTAGCCTGCAATGTAAGCACAACTGGAAATTTAAATAATTTATTCGAATGCCAACTAGGGTGGCAATGATGTCCACCAAAATTGGATGATTACCATCTAGGGTGGCAATGGATTTCCACCGAAACTAGTTAGAGAGTCTCACCTGAAACCCTCAAGAAAAACTCACCTGAGCTCCCAAACCAAACACCAAGAAATAATCATAAACCAAAATGCATGAGAAATGGCCTTATCTCCCCTTTTATAAGATTTTGTCGGATCTTCTCTAATCTTCTAGAAATACACATTTATTATTTTATTAATAAGTCACTTAGTACATATTCCTCCTATTTTCCAAATGACTTTTTCTCCCTTTTATTTACCCCTTAGATAAAAACACTTTTTTATCCTTTTATTTAATAAGTGACTTTTTATTACTAATTAAAATCACTTTTATCTCCAGAAAATGCTTGAACTACCATTATGATCATACATGCCTCCCAAATCCCTTTTTCATCATTTTGTCTTGTAGATATTTTTGTCCCAATTCCAACAAGCTATTACGCTAAGGTGTTTATCCATGTAATCAACCTAAAACAACACCTTAAGCATAATTAGTTGAAATATGTTTGTTAATAACTTTGTCTTATGAAAATCATTGGAATGCAGCGAAACCAAGATCAAACAGTGTGGAATTGACTTTGATGATGAAAAATGGAAAGCAAACCCTATCATCCCCCATAAAACTCCTCAAAACCCTCTAGGCCACCCACCAATAACGTAATCGTGCCCCTGTGACCTGGCTAGCATAAGCTTTGGAAATCCCTCCTAATCTCACCACAAGGCAATCTAAAAATTGGGGACATTACAGTCTCCCCTCCCAAAATTTTCTTGTTCTCAAGCAATGTCATCACATGTTTATGCTCCACACATTGATCCAAACTAATACCAAGTTCCCAAATGTGACATTGTGCCACTCCAAACCATTGTACTACCCCAACATGAATAAATCTCATGATACCAGGGTCCCAAGGCCTCCGCAATGCTCCATGTGTCAACCCCAAAATCAACTAGATCACTCGTTGTCATATCCATACTCATTGAGAAGTGGAGTGATCTAGCTACCAACTAGGTCCCTGGATTCCACAGCCATATTGAAAGTTCACAACTCCCAATCTCTATTGACTGCCACATAGTACTGATAACTGTTATATTGTCTAAGAAACTAACTAGTAAAACAACTTTGACATCCATGAAATGAATCTAATCATGCTTATACTTAAATCCCTAATTCTGAGGACTATAATGTACTATCATTGTCTGTAGTCACTGAGCGAAGTCTTCAGAATACTGAAAAATCATCTTTTAGTCTCGAACGCACGGAGGAGGAGTTGTGCGAGCGACTATGGCAGTCCTAGACGCTCCCTGGTGAACTGTATGCTTGTGTTTAGGGACAAATACACTGAGATCTGCTTCAAACTCCTATCCGCTCCCTTCAAGCTACTATGCGAGCATTTGTGGCTGCCTATACGCTCCCTTTACCACTTTGTGCATGTGTCTAGGGACCAAACTGCTTGATCTACTTTAAAAACCCTAGATGCTCCCCTCAGGCTTATGTGCAAGCGTTTGAGACTTCACAGACACACCCTTGACCACTATTTGCATGCTTCTGGGGTTGAAAATACTCAGTTATGTGCATGTGTCCGAGAAACAAAAACCCTAGATCCATGTGAGCTTCAACCCTGTAGTTTCAGACCTTTGTGCGAACCAAGACAATAGAAGAGAAGGGAGGATGACTTGATCAATGTGTCCAAATGAGCTCAAGATCTCTTCTATTTAGAGGCTTCATGAGGGTCCACTTGATGTTGAGGCTGACCTATCCAATTGTACATGTGCTTAGGGCCAACCTATTCCAATATACATGAGTGGATAAAATAAATTCAAAAATCAACTTCTGCTTGACCAAATGAGGTGATCTTTAAGTTGATTTTGGTCCTCTTGAAAAGAGGAATCTGTTGTAATTATTATCTTCATCATAAGAGTTGTCCAAAGTGGAATTTGACCGCAATTGCATAATTTTAACAGGAACCCATCTATTCGTATCCTCTGATCCCTGTATGCTATCAAAATATGAACACCATGTATCAATAATCAACCTAGTGCATGATAAAACACCTTGATCCTGCCAAATCGCACAATGAATTTTGTTATCCTGTATAGTAATGATGCACCCAAATACTTCTAAGAGCTTGCATGCCCTCCTGTAAAAAAATTCTACTATCCGTTGTGCCTCATGCTCATGCAATGCCTCGAAATGTCATTCCAACGATATGTCATGCAACACCCTCATGATCACCTCCCTAAGTGTGTTCTTAGGAATTAAACATACGCTACCTCTGTAGTAGACCATGCTATCCCTAAGCCTACATCTACCAACTCGAGCACTGACCATACACCTCAACTAGAAAGCCTCTCTCATGTCCATGATGCTCTATGTCTCATCTAGCTATCTCAGGCGAGCCTCCCGCGTCTTGCTTCTCATGATGAGAGAATCAATGGGTATCAACCAAATCCTCTATGACAGTAAATAATATTGGAGAGTGATAGGTGTGAGAATCCTCAAGGGTATGATCAAAAGTCCATATGGAAATCCAAGGATAATCCTGTGAATGCCCCTCTCTCTATCCTATTTGTTGATATCTCAATCAAAGACATGATGCTCCCAAATGCTCATATGCCCCCCATGGATCCTAGGTAAACCTAAGCAGTGTAACTCCTCACATGATAATGGGGATGTCACTGTTGTGTTGATCCTCGATGGCTCTTGTGCCCAATACATCAATAGAAGAGCATCGTCTCCATACAATGCCCTGCCTAGTGGCATACCGATGTCGTCGCATCTGAATGACTACTGTCAAAGCACGTTGATCATCTCGCAATCCCATACATAGACAATGTATCAAGACATCTCCTGGACTATGCTCATTTGCCTGTCAAACCAATTGGCCACTAATGTTAATCAGAAGTCCATGAAGGAATGATTACGTTTGGGCACTAGGTCAACCATTCTGCCATTGTCATCCTGCACCTCTGGTATATTATGGAAAGTCCCACCTAGATCCGAATGCCAATATGGGCTTACAATATCCCAAATGGATGTTTCCTCGTCTAAAATATACTTGTATCCACATACCATGGATGCATAATTAGAACCCTCTAAGGAATACCTCTCTGCAAGTGCATGTTCATCTGGGTGCTCCTCACTCTTAAATATCATAGGAGGTTTTTCTATCAAATCATGAGTAACCCTAACATCCTCTCGTTTGATGGTTGCCATAGTTAATTGATTGTCTGCCATGGGGGATGAAGAATGTCCACAACTCAACCCCATACAAAGTTTCTCAACCTGCAACTCTGATTCTTGAAGGGTCATCTGACTGCTCTTCAAGGACTCTTGGGTAGTCTCAAGCTCATGGGTAAGCATGTCAACTTACTCCTTTTTCCCTTCTAGCGCATCATGGTATATCTCAACAAGTATCAATAGTGATCTCTATCCAAAAGAAGGTGAAGGTAATTAGATTTCATCTCTACTAGTGCCTCTTTGAGTGTTTGAAAATATGCTAGTAAAGGTTCTCCTCCCAAACGGTCACATATCACTACATTTCTTCAACAATAATCTACCACTAATGTTTGTGTACCATCATAATGCCTTGTGGATGTCATAATTCGGCTGGTTCTTAACTTTAATGGTTTTCCAAATTATGGGCACAAGTAAGCATATGAGCAACATATTCTTCATAAAATAAATCATCCGATTGGTTTGAGTTCACACCGCTGACTAACTATCTGTTATCATCTTTGCGCACCTCTTGGGAATAATCATCAACTGGCATAGCCTCATGTTTTCCTCAACAATCTCATTAAATGACAACAGGAATTCTACATCATTATTTGATTCTTCTTCACCCCAAACTCTTATACCAACTTGCTGGAGTGAGTCTAGGGTAGCTTCATCTTCTATAGGTATGACTTCTCCTAATTCATCCTGGGAGGTTTGATCATAAATCTTTCCCTCAATCATTGTTTCTCTTGTACTTGCAGCATTAACACTGGGATTTTATTTAGTAGTTGTGTTCTTTTTATCTTCATCGGCTTTTGATCTGCAACTTTTTTTTCTTTGTCGCCTCTAATGATACCAATACTCCAACCCACTCTATTATCTTTGTGAAATTTCTGTTATATTCTTCAAATTTTTGAAGGAATTCTATGGAAAATTTTACTTGTTGGTTCAAAGAAATTTTCTCCAAATAAACCCTCCAAGTTGGCAGGAAAACCAACTCTGATACCACTGTAATATCCCTTTTTGATAAATTTCAAGGAATTTTGGGACACTATAGTTGTTCCTTTTTTTTCTTTTTCTCTGATTCTGTTGCAAAAACATGCTAACATAACTTACAAAATTTATTATTTTTTCCTTTGACACATTTCATCAAACAATTAGTGAGCAAACATTTCTTCAAACACTTAGTAAGCAAAGTAATAAACACTTACAGCAGAAATTATTCCAAGTGCGCAACCACAATTTTATTAACTTTAACAGGAGGTTTACATTCAAAAAACCAACCCAGAAATATGAATACAACTCCAGCAAAATGGCTCAATCAATTCGACCCTTAGAAAAGGATGAATTTGCCTCTCCTTAATAAACAATGTAATATCAACCCTTCGGAATAAAGAATTAGGCCTCAACAAATAAGCTCAGCTCCAGCTAATAATCTCAGCCTCTGCAAATAATATCTCCAGCAAATAATCTCGGCCCTAGCAAATAAAGATCTTCGACATATAATCTCAACCCCAACAAATAAGGATCTTCAACAAATAATCTTGGGCCAACAAATAAAGATCTTTGGAAAATAATATCGACCCCAACAAATAAAGATCTTCGTCAAATAATCTCTGCCCCAGCTAATAAATATCAAATTTGACAAAATGAATAGACCCCTCAGCGAGTAAATATCAACTCCGACAAAACAGATAGAACCCCAACAAATAACAAAACTCAGTAAATAATATTTGCAAACAAATTCGGCCATTGAATAGCTAATGAAACTCGGCCCAATAGTTGAGATGAATTTTTCCCACTAAAGATAATGACAAGAGGTAAACTTGACCTTCTTGATAAATTTGATCCCAATAGTAGCAACTCGATCTCCAACAAATAAATAAATAGATATATATATATATATATAGAGAGAGAGAGAGAGAGAGATTCGACTCCTTGAGAGATAGCTGCAAATTAATCTGCAATGTAAGCACAAAAGCAAAACTAAATAATTTCCTTACAATGCCAACTAGAGTGGCAATGATGTCCACCGAAATTGGATGATTGCCATCTAGGGTGGCAACAGAAGTCCACTGAAACTAGTTTGAGAGTCTCGCCTAAAACCCTCGAGAGAAACTCACCTCAACTCCCAAACCAAACACCAAGAAATAATCATAAAGTAGAATGCATGAGAAATGGCCTCTCTCCCCTCTTATAAGATTTTTCCAGACCTTCTCCAATGTTCTAGAAATCTCCTTTCATTATTTAGTAACAAGCCACTTAGTGCATTTTCCTCCTATTTTCCAAGTGACTTTTTGCCCCCTTTTATTTACCCCTTAGATAAAAATACCTTTTCTCTTTTTATTTAATAAGTGACTTTTTTATTACTAATTAGAATAACTTTTATCTCCAGAAAATGCTTAAATTGCCAACATGATCACATCAACCTCCCAAAGCCTGTTTTCATCATTCTACCTTGTAGATTTTTTCGTCTTGATTCCAACGAGCTATTACACTAAGGTGTTTCTCCAAGTAATCAACGCGAAGAACACCTTAAGCATAATTAATTAAAATGCACTCGTTAATAACTTTGTTTTACAAAAATCGTCAGAATGCAACGAAACCAAGATCGAATAGTGCAGAACTGATCCTGATGGTGAAAAATGGCAAGCAAAACTTGTCGGCCCCCATAAAACTCCTCAAAACCCTTTGGGCCCACCAATAATGTAATCTTGCTCTTGTGCCCTGGCTAACATAAGTTCTGGAAATCCCTCCTAATCTCACCACAAGGCAATCTAAAAAATTGGGGACATTACAATGTTGACCCTCGACCGATTCCAAATTCGAGACTAAGAACCATGTTCACAACTGAGTTCTTTGCTACATCTCGGATTGAGTTGGTTGTCTCCAACAAATCTTTCAGCTCAGTAAACCTTTATTTTTCAAGAACAAACTGAGGGGAAGCATAAATATGGATGTTGTTGTTGGAAATTATCATTGTACTTGTGTCATTATATATTTCATGTAAAAGCAAAAGAAGAAAAAGAAATTATCACTATTAATATTAATATTTCATTAGTTAAGCATGTACTTCATACTTCTAGGGTTTATTAAATCTTGTCACGAGTCAATTTATTGTACTTGAGTCAAGTCCATTTTTTACTTTTGAAAAAAAGAAGAAAAGTAATTTTACTTGAGTCAAAAGAGTCATTTTGTCACTCACAAGACCAAGTCGGCCCTAGAAGTGGCAATTCGACCTCCTAGATGTGTATATATCGAGAGAAGTTTGACCTCATTGTAGCACCAATTGGAAACTTCTACTTTTGTGCAAGAAGGAGCAAAAAGAAAAGTGAAATTCAAAGGAGAAAGAGCGAAAATCAAAGGAGAAGAAACAAGATCAAAGGAGAGAGAAACTCACACTATTATGCCCTAATTTTCTCACATGTACTAAAATTTCAGACAGTTGCAACAACTGAAAATTGTAGATCCATTGCGGGAACCAGAAATCAGAGTTTAACCAGATTTGAAGAGCTTTGACCATCATTGACTTGGATGGATTTGACTTGGTTGACGAAGGTTTGAAGGAGAGGGGTCTTGTGGGAGATCTTGGTCTTGGTTTTTGGGTCTTGGATTTCTCATTTTGATCTGATTCTATAAGAAGAGAATTTGGTTGGGTTTCCCCCTTGTGGGGTTGTGCCCTGACTTGGAGCCTATATCTTGTGTTCATTGTCTTTTGTGATCTTCATGGTTTATGTTTTGGTAATTGTTTGATGAACAGAACATAATAAAACTAATAAGAAGCCAACATTTATTCACAAGCAATTATCAAGTAAGAGAAATGAACCCTGATGTGCTAACCCATTGGTTTATCAACATGACATCTGAGCTAAGGTGAGGAGAAGGAAACTTGAAGATCACTTTTGTTGGCGTAAGTTTAAGGAGGCACAAGGATCATCATCATTAGCAATCATCATTTTGAAGATCATCATCGTAGCAATCTATCTCTTTTGACTCTATCGTCACTCATCTTTGAAGACATCTCTATATAAGACATCACTCAAGAAGCATCAAGATTCTTGGGAACATTATCTACATTCCTAGAAAGATCATCATTGAAGCAGATTGAAGATATTATTGTTCCAACCATCCTAGGAGGACATCTTTGAAGACCCTTGGTAACATCAAGATACTTGAAGGCATCATCTTCGACAAGTAAGTACCTTATTATACTCATCTCAAACATCAAATCAAATGGCATCTTTTTGTAAGGAAGGCAACAAACTTGATGGTAAAGCTTGGAAGAAGAGAATTGATTTGGTTCTCATAGAAAATGAAGTCATGGATCACGTTCTAGGAAAAATTTCAGAACCAGATAAGGACAATACTCAAGAATTGGCCAAGTAAAATAAAGAAGTTAGGGCTCAAAGAATTCTCATTGAGTCCATCAAGGATCACCTTATTCCTTGTTGCATATTTGGCCACATCGAAAGAAGTTTATGACAAATTGGTAAAATTATATGTTGTCAATACCACAGGTCAAAAAATATCTTTGAGGAATCTAATTTACAAAACAAGGTTGTCAAAATATGAAGACTTGGCATCATACCTTATGAAAATATCAAAATGGAAAGATCAACTTCAAGGGCTTGGAGATGTCTAATTCCGAATTAACTACTTGTGTACTCAATGCTCTACCTTCAGATTGGAGTAGTTTTGTGACTCTATTCAAGAAAATATACTCCAAACTTTGATGAGTTTTGGGCCTTATGCATTCTAGAAGAATCAAGATTGAAAACCAAGGGTGACATCGAACCCAATAATGAATAATCTCAAGCTTTTGTTGCTAGGTCAAAGAAGAAGTTTGGAAGAATTGGAAAATTTGAACCCGCGTCGAAAATTCAACAACAACAAGAACAATCAACCACATGGAGGTCGTAACTTGTCCAAAGTACAATTCTTTGGGTGCAATAAATATGGACACTTTAAGAGGGATTGTCCCAAGGATCATAACAACAAGAAGAATAACAAAAGGAAAGAAAGAAGTGGAGCTCACATTGTAGAAGAAAATGAAGAACCTAAGAAGAAACCAAACATTGAAGATCATAAGGACCTCTATTATTAAAACATTTTTCTATTACGAGGTTTAGAAGCAATTTGTTTTCTCTTATTAGAAGATGACGATTAAAGTAGCAATTAGAGTTACATTTGTAGAAGAGTCTTGGGATTTGCAAATTGTGTTATCATGGAAAGAAGCATATGGCATTGAAAGAATTAGAGTCTACATAGTCAAGATTGGAAGCAATCATCCACTCATCTAACAAGCAAGGTAGAAGTATTTGTGCCATCAAGCACTTTACAACTAATGCAACAACTACAATTGTATCATGTTGATCTAGAAGCAGTCATTTAGCATAAAAGGACTACAAGGATCTACTATAGAAGTAGAACCATTAGCAGGGTCAAGGTCATTATGCAGCGTTATAGAAGTTTCTATAGTGTATGGAAGAATTATAGTAACATCGCAGAAGTATATTCCACTAGAATATTATGGAAGCAACATTGAAGCAGTCTAGAAAGTTTGAAAGTATGAAAATAGTCTAGAAATCGCATGAAAGCATAAAAGAAGCATTTTTCATCTTAAGGAAGATCTCATCAGTCATGGACATCATCTTCAAAGAAATTTAAAGAGACAGTTTGTTCAAAAGGAAGTCAACTAAATGGAAAAATGAAAGGAAGAGGTATGCATATCTTTAAGGAAAGGATCTTCATTAATAAAAAAATCATATCTTCATAAAGTTTTAAAAGGAAGAGCAAGATAAATATGGATCAAAAATATACTTGAGGGCATGAGCTTGATATGTCTTGGTCAAACTAGAAAGACATGACTCTTTCATATAGTTGTTTAATATTTAGTAGCATGACCAATGAGAAAGACATATACTAATATTGATCAACATCCGATATGGTCTCTTGAAGAACGTACGGAAGGAAGTTATAACAACTTCAGAGGGACTTGGAAGCACAAAGTGTCTTGAAGGATCTTACAGTTTGAAATTTGAAGTAACTTCAATTGTTTTGGAAATTCTGATGGTAAGGAAAGACATCTTAATGCTTGGGAATGATATGACTTCCAGGAATAATGCATGGCAGAAGTGTGTACACTATAAAGGCAGGAAAGGAAACAAATTGATACAAGAAGTCATGAGATAGTTTTTTGATCACTTGATGAATTTGATACTGATCTAGAAGAAGTTCACTTTCCTCATATTGAGATAGTTTTTTGATCACTTGATGAATTTGATATTGATCTAGAAGAAGTTCACTTTCCTCATATGCTAAGAGGGAGCTATAATTGGCTTTACTTTGATTGGTTTGATAGATACTATTGCTGACAAAGATACTACTAATGATTAATGGAAAGTGATATAATTTCTTAAAAGGACGAAGAAAAAACCTCATCATGAAGATAGATTGTGAAAGAGTTTGGCTCCATAAGATGTTTAACTTGGTGACATTATAAGAGTTATGTGAAGATTGACATCTAGGAAGGTCGAAGCTCGATATGATGTGATGCGAGATACGAACCTTGTAGCTACAACTAGATCTCCATGGAAGAACAAGTAGTTGATGATTGAGACAATTTGAGGCTTATGGTTATGTCTCTCTCGTTGAGAGGGAGTAAGGATCTCCTCCCTAATTGAGAGTGAGTGATGATGGACATTGTATTCTCCATGTGTCATGCATTAGGCCAGGACTCACTGTTAAAATTGGCAACTAGGGCCAAATTCCACTTTGAACAGTGCATTTGATGAAAATGATTATTTCCTTGAATTCCTCTTTTCGAGAGGACCAAAATCGACCTAAAGGTCATCAAATTTGGACAAGGGAAAATGTATTTTTGAATTATAAGCCCACATGTGCATATTTGATTAGGTCAGCCCTAAAGCAAATTGGACACCTTTGGAAGGCTATACATACAAGTGACCTCAACCTCATTTGGACATCATCAGGAGACATTCTTATATTCTCTTTCTTGTTTTTGGCTCGCACAATTCTGAGATAGCTTCATGGAGAAATGGGTTCACACGAAGGTGAAATTGCAGGGTCTGAAGCTCGCATCTCTTTTCTAGGGTTTTGGGCCTCAGTCATAGGCATGTCACAGAGAGATCTTGACTGCATTCGCTCACTAGTTGGCTCATTTGTGCAACTGAAGCATTTCATTCTCTCACACAACATGTCATTCATGCGACCGAAAGTTAGGGTTTGATTTCCCAGTTATCTGAAGTTTTCGTTCATTGACCATAGTGTTCTACAGTTGACCGCAAACAGTGACAATTCATTACAGGCTTCGGAATCAGGGTTTTGAGTATGAGCATGGTTGGGTTCATCTCATGGATATTGTTTAATTGATTTTTGTTGGATAGTTGTATGGATAAAGACACGGACCATTGTACTCTCTTTTGTTGAATCATTCAATGACAATCTAATAAGAAGACGAATTTGAAAGGGTTTTCCCCATAGTGGGTTTTTCCCTGGTCTCCGACCAATCCTGGTGTCTCTATGTGTGAATATTTTTCTTCTATTGTTTGTTTATGTTTTGTTGCATTGATGATGATGATATTGTTCTATCTACATAATTGCATATGTTGTTGAATAATGATGTAAATCTGAATAATGTTATGATGTTATGGGGTGAATTTAATGTGTTAATGAAGAAATGTAATTATCAAAGCAAAGAAAAATATAGCCCTAAGAAAAACTAACATGGTTTCAAAGATGGGTTGAAGAAAAATTATGGAGATCACCCCTATGATGACACCATTGAAGGATGCAAGAGAGTATGGTAGAGACCTAAAAAAATACTAGGGTTTGAAGGTAACCCTAGGCAATTTGTGTATTAGGCTATGATGGATATTATGAGGTTAGGGTTTGAGATAAACCTTGGTTTATGGAAAAGATTTGAGATATGAAATCTAGAAACCCTAGCATGATCAATGGGAAAATGTTCAGGCACTTGTGTCAGATTTAATGAAGCCCTAGATGGGATATTCTCTAGTAGGCCTGGTTGTTGATAAATTTGGTTGAAATAACGAAGGCAACATTATCATATGGACAATGGACAATGATGGCTCTTGAAAGCTGGTTCAAGATGGAGATGATCACCTCTCATTGAAGATAAGTATTTTTCGATATATGATGCCCCGTTATGTCTTTACTTTTGTTTAGATTTATGGATCTAATTATTGTTTTGATTATTACTTATACTTCCTACATGTATATTTGAGTATTTGGATGCTTCTAACCTCCTGATAAGTTGTGATAAGTGGATCCTTCTCGAGGATCATCGCTAGTGCGAGAAAATAATAACTAGCATCAAGAAAGGTAAAAAGGCACTTGATGAAAAGGTGACAAAGTGCTACAAGTTGCTTATGTAAACTAAGAAGGCGCACAGGTATTTGAATACTACAAGGTATGCATGCCATATTGTTTCAATGTCATGTTTCATCTATAATATTGGATGGCAAGGTAAGCCCTAAGGTATGATGACAATGTCTCCTTCACAAATGGCACATGCATATGAAAGTGATTGGATTCATGGTTCTTATGATGAAATGGTGCACTTGGTATTGAACAAGTATCCTACTTCTTAGACATGATGAATTTCTTGATTCTATAAAACTACTTAATATTGATCTTTGAAATCTTGGTATACTTACATTTGGAAAAGCATCTCACGTCTCAGACATATGGATTTCATAAGAAGGCTAGCTCACTATTTTTGTCATATGGTAGTTTGATTCAATTATTAATGAATGTGATAAGCATGGTAACCATGGTGATAAAAGTTTAACAATGAGATTGATATTCATGATCTTCTTGTTGATCGTGGTTCAATTTTGATGAGCTTAGTAATTATGACATATGCTAAAATTGAATGCCCTGACTTGATGGATTGAGTTGTGATCATGATTCTTTAAGTATAATTCTATTAGCTATTTGAAACTAACCCTTGATGAAATATTGATGTCATGATGTAATGATGAAGTATCTGATACTAACAAGTTATGACGATGATGGATATATGTTTTAGAACATGATATAGCTTAACTTTATGATCTAACAGTTTTGTTGATGCATCACGATATTATAGATAGGTTGGTGACTTATGTTTGATTAGGTTGCTCAATAAGAGGGAGAATCTCTCCATAAGATCCCTACACCTATTATCATTTGCATTATATTTATAGCATATTATTTATTGTTGAATTAAGATTTATGGACATGAATAGACAACTATCTGATATTGTTGGTCTATAGCAAAATTCTGGTCTAAGAAGAAAGAGTTTTCCTTATTCTAAGCCTCAACTGCAAGGAAGCAAGCCTAAGGGTGTCACTGTAGCCTCAGTCGCATGGAAGCAAGCTTAAGGGTGCGACTGTAGCCTCTCAACCGCATAGAAGAAGGCCTATG
The DNA here is from genome assembly GCA_000404065.3 of Pinus taeda. Lineage (NCBI taxonomy): Eukaryota > Viridiplantae > Streptophyta > Pinopsida > Pinales > Pinaceae > Pinus > Pinus taeda. The sequence goes on from APFE031332605.1 coordinate 84,651, forward strand.
GGTGTGGTTATGCCTGTAAAACACAAAAGTGAATTTTTTTGCAAGATTCATCTAAAGGATGTCAGTGCTATAGACGTGGAGCAGACAACAGAAACTTATATGAGCAGGGAAGTTTGAATATTTGACTTACTATAATGTGAATATGTTAAGTAAACTTATGTTTGCAGGTGACCAGGATATGCATATCAATATGTCATTATGATTTGACCATTAAGGCTTGTGTATGAAAGTATTTAATAACAATTGCAAAGGATTGACTAGATTTGGATGATTGATATAGATAAACAATGTTTGGAGTTTTGACATGATGCTTGATAATGATTTAGAACTTTGACTTGACGTTGAGATATGTTTTGGGCTATAGATCTCATTGTGATAGAAAATTTTGGGTTCTGACCTGATGTCAATTGATTTGATTTGACGACCGATGATTTTCCTTGATAACAATGTTATACGGGCATAGTGACTTTTAGTGACTTATATTGGTATTCAATAGATATTTTGTATTGACATCATTAGCTTTGACACATTAGTTGAAGTATAAACAGTTTTGATTCAGTATGAAATAATCTCACAATAAATTGATGGAACTTGCATGACTTATCCTTGGTGTATGCATTTGCATCTACTGACAGAAATTATTTATATTATGATCATGAGGATATCTTGATGAAGTTTGGTTTGATATTGCTTGGTAAATGGAAATTTGTTGGCATGAAAATAGATATTTGGATATTTGGATATGAGCTCTACCTGTCACATGATCCAAATAATTTGTGATATTGATCAGTTTGATATTATTTTTGATCTGGCACTAAACTTTAATAAGCTGAATTAGTTGATTTAAATGCACAATATTGATTTATCTAAGGCTAAGCATATTGCTTTGGTCAAATGTTATGTTTGCAGAAAGCATTGTATGAAGCAAGCTCCCCGATCCTGATATGTCTGCATTCACAGTTATTTGGTGAAGTCGGGATGATGTTTTGATCCAAACCTCTACAAAAGTGATCCAAGGTATGACTTTGATTTTGAATTTTATATATTGATGGTCTATTCTTGACAGGTAATGAGCCTCTGATGATCAAAGTAAGAGGGAGATGGCCTCTGAAGTTGGAAATGAAGAATCATGGCACGATGAATTACTTTCTGAAGTTTGGAAAAGAAAATCTATATCGTGAAGCTATTGAAGAGTTTTTGGAGAGTGGAAATGCAAATCCTTGGACACTTCGATTGAATTTCAAGAAGTTTTGAAGAGACATTGTTGAACCTGACCTAGAAACCGACAGTTGATTGAAGCATTGATGTTCCATGTGGACACCCGTCTATATATATATGTGTGTGTGTGTGTGCGTGTGTGTGTGTGTGTGTGTGTTGTGCATAGAACCTAAGTGAATTCATAATTGAGTTGTTTCATACACATTGAGTTGTCGCCAAGCACCCTTCGATATATTTGCATGGGATGATCAATTTTATGATATGTGACTGCATGGATGTACTGATGTGGTTTGGGATCATTATTGATGAGCACATGTGGGTGCTTTCTTAGAATGAGATCTACCATGATGTTTTGAATGAGAGGTCTATAGCTTTAAGCATGACTAAGGATTGAGCACGATGTTGCTAGCATGGCTAGCCATGAAGCGGGATGAAGCTCTTTGGAGAGCCATTTCAGCAGGTTCTAGATATGACAGGGATACATTGCAATAATAATGAGTGGGATCTGATTGGAAGATATCTTCAGGTGGTGCTGACGTATGAAAAAAGCTTAGGCTTGTGGTTGATACCTCTGTGAGAGGGAGGATGAATATGATATGAGCACGATGATGTGTTTATGATCTATAGAGAGCATAGTTGATCAAGGACACCGAGCCAACTCATCCTCCCTGTTTGAGCTCCCACGGTCTGGAATTGAGATGGACGGATCTTGGGGTTGAGGGATCTCTGGACAATAGGGTATAACCCCTATCTGTTACCCATAGGGTTGGAGATGTTGTTCCCCTATCTTGGTCTTTGCAGAGTATACCCTAGTTGGCATCATACCCACACGTTGGGCTTGTTGGGATTGTCCCTCCCTGTCTGGCCAACGAGTTGAGGAGGCTTGGGGCATGTGATCCTTACCTTTTGGTAAGTTGGGTATCTAACCCAAGCTCGGATTATGATGCAGGTGTTCTACCACATGAATCTTAAGGGTCATTGTTGGGAAGATCCGTAGGCAATAGGATGGGTTGAGATGTGCTACCCTATATCACCTATTTCTCAATATGGGGTTGTAGATGTTTAGTTCCCCCATGAGATATCGAGTTGAGATGAGCTCCCTAATGTGATTTTTGGGTTGAGATCTACTCCACTATTCAGTTCCAGGTTCAGACTAAGCTCCCCGACGTAGAGATGTGCTCTCTAATGTTGTTCTGGATTGAGTTAGGCTCTCCAATGTTGATGCAGGTCATAGATTTGGATAACCACTGATGTTTTCCGGGTGATAGCATTGGGCTCCCCGCTGGCAATGATTCTAGGTCATACGCTGGCAATGATTCTAGGTGGTAGCATTGGGCTCCCTGCTGGTAGTGATTATGAGTGGTAGCTTAGGCTCCCCTCCAATGTCAAATTCTTCTTCTTTTAGATTCAATAATGTTCAACATATGAGTAGGGAAAATCAAGAGATAAGCAGGAATAAGAAAAAGATGAATTGAGATGAATAGTGATGATACGTGATGATGAGATTCTTGAGATTGGATACGATTTAATGACATGATACACATGACATGATGTAGGTGGAATTCCCCCTAGTTGAGAGGGAGTGTTAAAATTGGCAACTAGGGCCAAATTCCACTTTGGACAACTCATTTGATGGAAATTATGATTGCATTGAATTCCTCTTTTCGAGAGGACCAAAATCGACCTAAAGATCATCAAATTTATAAAAGGGAAAGTGTATTTTCGAATTATAAGCCCACATGTGCATATTTGATTAGGTCGGCCCTAGAGAAAATTGAACAACCTTGGAAGGCTATAAATACAAGTGACTTCAACCTCATTTGGACATCATCATGAGACATTCTTCTATACTCCTTGTTTTTGGCTTGCATAGGTCTGAGACAAATCCGCAGAGGAATGGGTTCACACGAAGGTGAAATTGCAGGGTCCAAAGCTCACATCTTTGTTCTAGGGTTTTGGGCCTATTACCCACCATTTTGTGAGTAATATCCCCAAGATAAAAAAAATTCTCCAAGATGGTCCTCACATGGCAACCATCAACTAGCTCATTGTGCCATTTCTCCACCACCTGAGCCATCCATGTGTTCCCTCGCCCATCTGCCATGATCGTATGTTTGAAGGTGGGCCGCCCGATCCTAAAGTTATGCATTGTCATTTGGTAATTGAGTATTGTAGTTTGCATATCATGGACACTTCTCGACATGAATTAATGGGGGGATTCAACAGAAAGAATGGGATAGGTCTGTGCCATTGTCCTCTAGACCCCTTTTGGATATTAACCTTGTATTCTAGTCCCGTGGGATCTCTTTTACTGACCATTTGGCTTTAGGGATGGTATTTCATGGGAAACCTTGATTCTAGTTGTGTGGTCTCGCCCCCTTATATGCTTATATAACCCTCTTTCTACTCATGATTTCCCCAGTGATCATTTCTCCCACATGGGTCCACATTCCTCCATTGGGTCCACATAGGGTTAGCTTGCCCCTTCTCCTTTTCCCACACCTTGGGTCATGGCCTAGAATGAATCCTGAAGGTTGATGCCGCTAAAAACAAAGATAAAATAATATTTGGCTACATTCAACAGGAAAACGTACCACAAAATGCAAAAGATGGTCAGGACAAACACATTTAGCATGTGGGCAAAAGCCAATGCGTGATCTCTACCCCATCCTCATGGCCATCACCCTGGTTCCTACAGGTTCTATGAACACCCTTCATCATATAGGAACACGTGATTTTCCCAACCCCTAGTGAGCAATGAACTGCCCTACCTTTAAAGGGGTTATTCACTGCTATGTCTTATACATCATTCTCTTACCCCTTCAGCCTCGAGTAGTTGATTAAAAGAAATCATAAAAAGGAAAAAGGAATATAAAGAAGGGTGGAAAATCAAGGTCGGGGCACCTCATGTACCACGATTTCTCCATCCTATACATTATAAACCCAAGTACGGACTTCCCTCTTATTAGCTACCCTTGTACAAGTATGTGACCTAGGGTTGCCCCTTCTCATTGTTGAAGAAAGTGTAACTAGGTTCGGTCTTCATAATGACATGATCTTTGTAAATGATGTAATAAATTATTTTTGTATATCTTGCTACATGTGTTTCATGAGCAAGTAGTGTCATTAGGTCAAAGACTTGTTCTTGATGTCTTTATGATTCTATTTATTTGTCAAAGATTCATGTCATGTAATGAAAGTTCTTCTTGAGCCTATGTAAATGTAGAAAAGTCCTCAAAATTGTGTATCAACCCTCCAAGACCAAGAAAAATCCTCCTAGAACAAGCACACCAAAGTCTGCAAGTAAAACAATGAAGATATCTTAATGTCGGCTCAAAAATAAATTGAATGCATGAATTAAAGTCACGTCGGCTTGAGAAAAATTCATGTCGATTCATGAGATCATGTAAGCTCAAATATATGGATGTAACCACTATATATAGGTGGCTAGGGTATCCGCAAATGGAAAGAGAATGAATCTCACATTTTCCTCTGAAATCTTGCATGAAGGAGCAGAGCCGCAATAAGGGTTTGACTGCACCTCGTTTGGGTTTTAGGTGAAGTCATGATCCTAGATAAATGGAGTAGAAATGACCTCATGTGAGGACGCAACAGTGAGTTGAAGTTTGGGCTACGGTCTTGACATAGATCTAATCCTCATGATGACAATCTCAACATTACAGATAGAGTCATCTCGCATGACAAGGAGCAGTCTTGGTTTCTGATCTCACATGAAAAGGAGCAGTCTCGGCATATAGATCTCGGTGGTATTCCTATGGCAGTCTAGACGTAATGAACAACAGTAACTCGGATTACCTAAAGTAGAGATACTCTCTTTGCACATTGTCTCGCCTTAATGAGGATTACGTTGGGTGTCATCTCAGTCTCACATATGTATATATTACTATCTCGGCATAACCCCAATGATGAAGTAGGTTTTAGTGTTGATCAAGAGCTTCTCGGCATACTCGTAAAAGGAGACATACAGTCTCAATAGTCATCACAGTATTCGGATCTAGTATTCTTGATATGAATAAGTATCTCAGAGGCAATCAAGATGACAAGGATCATTAGTGTGATCATTACAGTCTCAGCATGATGAAAGAAGCAGTGGTCACCAATTCAAGGAGAGCCAGCTTTGGTAAGGATCAGTGTCTAGGATCATGATCTCATAGTGATCTCATCCTACAGTAATGTGCAATCATGATCTTCATAGGTGCAGAGATCATCTCAATAATAATCTCAAGGAGCAGTGATGGTGCAACAATGATGCTCTCAAGAACATTGCAGTAGTAATGAAGTTCTTGATGCAGTAGTGATGATCTCAGAGGTGCAGCAAGGATGATGATCCTAGCAGTGAGGAAGAAGAGGATTGATGTCTTCGTCTTGGAGAGGCAGATTGTGTCAAGGGTCATGGTTATGGTATTCGTCAATGGAATCTATATAAGGAGAATTTTTGCATGGGTTTTCCTCTCCAAGAGGGAGAGGTTTTGGCCCTGGCATAAAGCCAAATATTTGTGTTCTTGTCTCTTTTGTTTTGACAGCAGTTTGATGAAGCTAACATATACACACTAATAATGAAGGAAACATTAAGCTAAAATAAATTGTATAAATACTTCACAAATTGTTATCATGTAATGAAGAATCAACTTAATTTCTGAATGCCCTAGATTCTTCAACATGGTATTAGAGGGTTGGTTTAGCGGTCAAGGAAAGGGGCAGAAAAGAGACATTCAGAGGTCAAGGAATCAAATTAGCTGAAGGATCTATAATCAAAGAACAAGACCTAGATCTAAGAAGCAACTTACATCATCAAGTCTACAACAAAGGGTTTTGAAAGACAACAATCAGAGAATGAAATAGTCAGATCTCAAAATGCATAGCAACAACTTTGGTGAATCCCACAATCCACATCATGGCATTACAACTTAGATTCTCACTAAAAGAAGCAGATCATCTACAACATGATTTGTATGGACAATACTCGATGAAGAATGAAGGTGTTCGTTGATAACACTAATTGATGGGTCTCTATATCATGGTGAGTTATCACAAGAAGATGTCGCAACCCAAATACATAAATCAAGATAGCTCAAAGGCAAAGGAGGCAATCTGCATATCAAGGATCTCATCCAGTGGAAGCATCAAATATGCCTCATCAACAACCATCATGATATAGGTGAAGATTTCATCTTCACAATCAAGTACCTATTCATTTTATAATCAAGTTTGGTTTTATGACTTCATGATTGCAAGAAGACCTATATATTGGATGGGTCATCAAGGTTCTTGCAAGGAGTAAGAAGGATTGTCATAATCCTTGTGAAGAAGAGAAGTCAATACATCAAGGTCTCCTTTGAATTGATGAGAACTTTTAAGGTTCTATAAAGTAAGAAAGGAGACATAAGAAGGATACATGAAACGCTAGAGAATATACTCTCTGAAATACAGTGCAGAAGGTGCCAAAGAATGAAGAAATATCTTCATGAGATCTCAATTGAGAGATCTGGGAAAATGGTGAATAGATGATCATCATTGATAAGCAAGGTGACAAGAAAGTCACCTCAATAAATAGTGTGTGGTCTCTATGCCAGATAGAGAAAGGTAAGTTGAAAGGACTCAACTATGTGAAAAGGAAAGGCTAACAATACAAAACAACACTATGAAAATATTATGGAAAAAGGATTCATATCATTTGAAGGATAAAGGAAGCCAAAGGGAAGAGGGAGTAATAGATCTCCAGTATGAGTGAAATGACATCCCTCTCAAATGGGTCCCATCAAAAGTCCTTGCAGATATGACCATGGTAAGAAGATGCATCATAGCATCATGGAATCAAGAGCTCGAATGGGAAGGACATAGCTCTTGGGAATCTCTTTGTACGTTAATGGAAAAGAAGAAGTCATCCAAGCCAAAGAGAACATTTGTTAGATGGGGATATAATAGATCCTGAAGAGTCTCTCAGCGAAGGATCCCCTATTCTAGAAAGGCAACAAATGTCTCATATTCCAACTTTTGGAACTCATGAGATGATGGACTGATGACATGATGAAGCAGATCAAGGGATTTAAAATCCGTTCAATCAAGAAAGTTGCTGAAAGTAGCCTGAAGGGAAAATGAGGCATGTATTCTTGTATTTGTATTTGTATTTGATATTGTAATATCATGATATATGGTTGCAGGCACAATGGATCGAGCATGATAAAAAGGGAAAGGATCTCCTCCTCTGAAAGGTTGTAGAAAGACATAATTCAAACTAGATGAAATCAACATAATATGTCCTCATATATGAGGTAGTTGATTACAATTGAAGAACTATGAAGAGCTATTGGGAATGAAAGACATGAGGATGAAAGAGATCGTGAAACACGCAACCATGATGAAGTCAATCAACATCCAGAGAATCATGAAGACTTGACCAAGAAATCTCCCAGAAAGATGTGAACAATCTAATAGAAGTCTGGAAAGATGAAGACCCTTGAAAACTAATACCGTTGGGAGATATGTCGATTTGTATGCACGATGTTGATACCTACAAGAAGACGTCATTAGAAAAAGGCCATCACCAAAAGGTAATATATATTTTGTTTTTGGTGTCTGACCTCTTGGAGAAAGTCTGGGTATGTGTGCAGGGCCAAGGTAAGGAAAGTTGTGAAGGATGTCACAACTATATACCTTGTGATCCAGAGCAATCGTTGTTGAAGGAAAGTGAAGACAGATGAGCTTATGAAGGAAGCCCTAGATGTAATGCCAAGGAGGATACTTTCCGAGAAAGAAGGAATGACATGACGAAGGAAAGTGATGGATGTTTGAACCCTACATGTGAAGAAATTGATGACATTCAAGTCTCGGATCATCAGTCAACTAGAAGACCTTATAAAGCATTGATGATAGAGTCCCTGGGTAAGAGGGAGCTCTGGAAGTTTCCTATGATTTAAGGAACTTGAGTAAGTTTCTGAGGAAAGAGAAACTTAGAACTTGTCCCTGGTTAAGAGGGAGAGTTAGACATGACATTCTTGTCTTCAGCTTGGAAGAAAGAATTAAGGATTGTGTAATCATCTAGCATCTGACACTCTTTGAGGATATGGTAGGGAATCAAAGACAAGAGTGGGCAAGAGGACCGATATTCTTGAGGGTTGGGAACCCAAGATGAGAATAGTCCTAGTAGGGCATACTCGAAGAACACCTAAGTGGGTATGACCCTAAGAGAGACAATGATGATGCGTGTCTATCAGTCGTTGGTCTCGCCAACATTGTGCTCTGATCTAAGTGAGAGATGGAGTTGTTAGTCAAGGCCTTGCTAAATGGAAACAATGTTGGTTGAAATGATGCTATAACAGATGGATTGCGAATCCGATTCTTCTTATGATAAATTCTTTAGATTGAGAATGACCAAGTACCGTTATGAATACCTCCCTAGTTAAGAGGGAGTGTTGAAGAAAGTGTAACTAGGTTCGGTCTTCATAATGACATGATCTTTGTAAATGATGTAATAAATTATTTTTGTATATCTTGTTACATGGGTTTCATGAGAAAGTAATGTCATTAGGTCTAAGACTTCTTCTTGATGTCTTTAGGATTCTATTTATTTGTCAAAGAGTCATGTCATGTAATGAAAGCTCTTCTTGAGCCTATGTAAATGTAACATGTCCTCAAAGTTATGTATCAACTCTCCAAGACCAAGAAAAATCCTCCTAGAACAAGCACAACAAAGTCTGCAAGTAAAACAATGAAGAGATCTTAATGTCGGCTCCAAAATAAATTAAAGTCGGGTCGACTTGAGAAAAAGTCATGTCGGTTCATGAGATCACGCCAGCTCAAATATATGGACGTAACCACTATATATAGGTGGCTAGGATATCCACAAATGGAAAGAGAAAGAATCTCACATTTTCCTCTGAAATCTCGCATGAAGGAGTAGAGCCGCAGTAAGGGTTTGACTGCACTTCGTTTGGGTTTTGGGTGCAGTCATGATACCGAATAAATGGAGCAGAAATGACCTCGTGTGAGGACGTAGCAATGAGTTGAAGTTTGGGCTAGATACAATCTCGACATAGATCTAATCCTCATGATGACAATCTTGACATTACAAATAGAATGATCCCGCATGACAAGGAGTAGTCTCGGCATTTGATCTGGCATGACAAGGATCAGTCTCGGCATATAGATCTCGGTGGTATCCATGTGGCAGTTTAGATGCAATGAACAACAGTAACTCAGATTACCTAAAACAGATCTACTCTTTTGCAGATTGTCTCAGATTAATGAGGATTACGTTGGGTGTCATCTCAGTCTCACATATGTATATCTTACTATCTCGGCATAACCACAATGATGAAGTAGGTTTCAATGTTGATCAAGATCTTCTCGGCATACCTGTAAAAGAAGACATATTGTGTCAATAGCCATCACAGTGTTCAGATCTAGTATTCTTGATATGAATAAGTATCTCAGAGGCAGTGAAGATGACAAGGATCATAAGTAGTATGATCATTATAGTCTCATCATGATGAAAGAAGCAGTGATCACCAAGTCAAGGAGAGTCATCTTTGGCAAAGATCAGTGTCCAGGATCATGATCTCACAGTGATCTCATCCTAGAGTAATGTGCAGTCATGATCTTCATAGGTGCAGAGATCATCTCAATAATAATCTCAAGGAGAATTCATGGTGCAATAATGATGCTCTCAAGAACCTTGCAACAGTAATGAAGTTCTTGATGCAGTAGTGATGATCTCATAGGTGCAGCAAGGATGATGATCCCAACAATGATGAAGAAGAGGATTGATGTCTTGGCCTTGGAGAGGCATATTGTGTCAAGGGTCATGGTCTTGGTATTCGTCAATGGAGTCTCTATAAGAAGAATTTTCGCATGGGTTTTCCTCTCCAAGAGGGAGAGGTTTTGGCCCTGGAATAAAGCCAAATATTTGTGTTCTTGTCTCCTTTTTTTTTGTAGCAGTTTGATGAAGCTAAAATATACACACTAATAATGAAGGAAACATTAAGCTAGAATAAATTGTATAAATACTTCACAAATTTTTATCATGTAATGAAGAATCAACTTAATTTCTGAATGCCCTATATTCTTCAACACTCATCCCTTGCTTCATTCACCTATCTATCGCATGCCACTACCTTTTGAAGGGTGTACCTTGAATATATTATCCCCTTTAGAAGTAGAAACCACCTAATAGGATTATTGGTTAACCGCATTTGGAGTTTAGAAGACATTGGCACATCTTGAAGCCCATTATGGAAAGGCAAGCCATTATGAACTCCACACATGTGGTCCATGATTGGTAAGCTCATTTACTCGATTTCTCTAATGATTTGTTGTAATGGAAGGTTGGGGGACGCATTGGATCTTATGCACAATTTCATATGGTATCCATCTTGATTTTAGTCTCCCTTTATGGGGTCCTAATCCTCTAGAGGGCTACATTGCCACATGTAGGGTGTGTGTTGAGAGCCATGGGCCTGCATAGCAACAAAGAACACTCCATGGATCCACACAGCTATTTAGATATTTCTCGTGGTTCATTTATTGGACGAGGAAGATGCACCTGATCCATTATGCCAAGTTGGTCCCAAATTTGCACCATACACTTGGTAGGTGATCCAAGACTTGCACCATGATGTGGCATCACCTACACCATCATCCTAGCTCTTGTGGGCAATATACAAGCATCTTCAATTTGTTTGGAGAACCATGAAGACACTTGTGTGCCCCCACATGTCATTAGGAGCACCACAGGTTATTACAAGCGGCCAACCCCTTGTCCACTTCTTTTGAGGGTCATATTCTTCATTGTGGCACCCATGGACCTCATTAGTCCTCTTATAGGGCTCTACGACATACATAGATTATTATTTGACCTCTTCATAGGCTTACTCTTTCATTTGTGAGCTAGTTTGGTGGGTTTGTCACCAAAAGTTGAATGATTAAAACATTATTTTATTTTTGGGGCTTATGTAGGCCAAGGAGGCTAATTCGAACTCCTAATTTATGTATAAATACAAGTGAGATGAGTTCATTTTCTCATCATCACTTTGGATTGGATCTCTTCTCTCTTTTGATAATTTCACACTCTTTCTAGAGGATGAATGGGAGCTTTATGAATGAATTTTGATGTGGATATTGGTCTATCTTATCTTGAAGCTTCTCTTTTGTCAATTTTGGATGGTTGGATATACTCTATTACATGTAAGTACATGTTTTTAATGTTATTCTTGTTTACTTTGTCATATACATTGGACTGGGATTTTTGTTATTTCTAGGGCTAATTGCAAAATTGTGGAATTTTGTCTCTATTATAGCATATCTCAATGCATTTGCCATCCAATATAAACGAAATCTCCTAGGGGTAATTCTATAAAGGAATTCAACCTTGATAAGCCATATCCTTTCCACATCGAAGTATAAAAGTTGCAAGATTGCTTCTCCTTGACCTAGAAGGCTAGCGAAGTGGTCTTGAGGCCTCCTTGACTAAGAATCAAGAATCCTACTCATTATTTCATCATAGAATCCATTCTCCCAATACTAAGGCATTGATCTACCAAGAGGTGGTCACCAAAAATCACATCCTTTCACCTTCATTCAGGTCTAGCCAAGTTGAGGTACCCAAGGCATCAATTTCCCAACAAGCTAGCGCTCTAAAAAGTTTGATCTCCTAGGGTCTCCTGCGCTAGTGTTTCCTCAAGGTGTCCTCCAATTTTGAAGTCATTCCGACGGTGGAGTTGGGATAAAAGCCAAGCCCTAGCTCCAGGATCAAACTTTGCACCTCATAGGATCTAATCACACTTTCAAGTGAAAATTATTTCTTTGATCCTTTCCCTACCTTGTCTAAGGTAAGAACATCATTGGTTGTCATACTCATTCCTCCCATCCTAAACCAGGTCCACAAGGTCTCATGTGGTCCTGTTCCTTTGAAAAGACAATTCTTTAAGAACCATCTTGGATACCCATTACAATAAGGATTTTAGGGATCGTGAAGTTCCTTCATAAGTCATATATCATAAACTTAACCCTTAAATCCTCCCTTCCTTTCCCTAAAAGACAATGTACCTTGATTAGAAAGAAAGCAAACCTTATATTTCTAACTCTTCCAGGAAATGGATTATTAGGGTCACCCCCATCATCGTATTGACTTATCCTTTATCGATGACTCCATAATATACCAGGTAAATAGAAGGGAGCCTTCACTGAGGTGACAATGGGCTAAGTCTCCATTTGTTGCCCTTGGCCTAGCATTTTCCATTTAAGGATCCCCTTTGGGTCCCTTGCTAGTTTGGGCGGTAACATTTTGGTGTGATTGCCAGGGACACGAAATGTGTTTTTTGTTCCCCATCCGACATTATTGATATATCATTTAATGACTCCATTGGAGGAATGAAGTCCTAGTTCCTCATTGAACTTCAAAGTCAATGCTACTAGGGTGAAGCAGGCATTTGTGAAGGCATGTTAATTCACCGTGGTGACCCCATTTTCGCATTATATGCAAGATCATGAAAAATGGTTAAAGAAAGTATCCATGACATTAGCCCCGGAGAAGAACGAGACCTATGGGAAAGACTGGATTTGTGGTATGAGCTTTGTGATCATCTGATAGATCACAAGAACGAGGACTTCGTACTCAATTTTTATAACAAGTGCAGGTCGAACCTCGACAGCATAAGGAAGGAGTATAAAGAAGGGCCCACAGGTTATCTCTTCTTGGAGCTTGCCTATTATACTAGTGCATTTAATTTCTTGTCTCACAAGATCAAGGAAACAATTGGCTCATTACCATATGAGGATTTGGACGACCAGGATGATCAAGAAAATGAGGATGATGAGAAAATACCAATTATGGAATTGGGTGCGAATAGCGGTGAAGTGAAAGACATATCCTCTTTGGATGACGAAGAGTAGGATCCTGAAAGCCTCCAAATCACGCAAGAAAGAATGGACGAATATAGTAGGTCATGCAAGGGGTTAGTAAGGGAATGTAATTGTAATGAAGTATTCTCCCATTTATATGATGAAGAGGTGAAGCTTCATAAGATGAAATGTGAATATAAAGAGAACCCTGCGAATCTCGAAGATGAACCCTCGTGAGGGCCACAGGATGGACAAGATGATTCTGAGAGCACATGTGTTGAGGATAATGAGGCTATGTGTCGAGACTGAACCTATCTTTCTCAAGGGTATCACTCCTAATGACTCTCCTTTTGAGAACCTTGAGGAAGGTGATCCCATGAGCTCCTTGGAAGATGACATTGGAGATTATCTCCACATTGAAAAGGACAAATGGGAGATTCTTGGGCCTCAATTTAATTATGCTCCCATTTATGATACTGACAAAGAAGATGAGATTGAGTTTGATTTTCCTTTATCTCGGGCATTACTTGCAATGACATCTCCATTGATACCCTTGGGAAGGAGACTTATTATTTTCCCTTGCATAAAGAAGGACAATCTTTGATGCAAGTGATTGACTCTCCTTTTAATAAAAGTCCAATCTTTGACTCTCCTTTTAATGAAAGCCCAAATTTTGGTGCTTATAATGAGGAGAGCAACGAGGCTCTTACCTGCCCACCTTATGATTATGTATTCAAATCACTTGAGCCTTTAGATTGTGGGGAAGGAAAACCCGTTGAATATGACACTTCACCCTCCCCTTTGTCTTTCCCTCTTGTTCATCACCTTGAGTTTTCCTCAAGTAAGTCCCTCATCCCTTTTGGTATAACCTCGAGTGACCATGCCCCTTTCCCCTTTCTGAATATGGTGTCAAGAAAGAACCCTTCATTGAATATACTTTATCCCCTTTGACCCGTCCTCAGGATTACGATCACACTGCGACCTCCCGTCTCCAATGTGACCATCACATTGAGCAACTATTTGTTGCACTCCTTTCTCTCACCCTTCGTTCCCCTCTCATCACAACCATGTGACATCTTCAAAGCATGATATTACAAACAATGATTGTGATGAGCAGTTCTTGAGAGTGATCATTCATTCCAACATTATGTACCTAGAAGGAAAGCCCAGGACCTCTAGATTGACCAGCGTTCTTTCTCCTAGGACTTCCCTTTACCTCGGATGGAGATCACACTTTTTCCGCCTCCCATCGGCTTCATCTGCCATGTGACTATGTCCACATTCGACTTGGGAGTTGTTGCATGAGTAATCATACTGACAAACATATGTATATTGATGTGATGCTACGTTGGTTGCACTGGCATTATGAATACACTTAGTATCATCCCTACTATATGCATGTTAGAGTATGATGCATTGCGTGTTGGTTTCCGCATTAGAACTAACATCATATGATATTTCTCATGGTAGATAGATGCATATTTGCATATTTTATTTTCTGTTGATTTTATGGCCTATCATATAGCATGTGCAATCATGAGACGCCGCGAAAGCATGTTGCCCCGTGTCTTTCCATCCATCATATTGTAGGTGACAGGTCTAAAGTAACCAAGAGATTGTTGGAGTTCTCATGACCTCCCGTTCGAGTAGCTTCGCTCACTTCTTCGAGAGATCACGTCCTAATTGGAACCAGATGTTACCCACCAATTTGTAGGTAATATCCCTAGGAGAATTTTTTTTCTCCAAGATGATCCTCGGCCGACAGTCAGCAACCCCTTACAGCCATTAGTTAGCTCACTATGCCATTTCTCTGCCATTTGAACCAACCATGTGGTCCCTCGCCCATCTGCCATGATCGTATATTTGAAGGTGGGTCTCCCAAACCTATAGGTATGCCTTGTCATTTGGTAATTGAGTATTGTAGTTTGCTTATCATGGACACTTCCGGGCATGAATTAATGGGGGGATTAAGAGGAAATAATGGGCTAGGTCTATTCCCTTGTCCCTTAGATCCCTTTTGGATATTAACCTTGTATTCTAGTCCCGTGGGATCTCTTTATTGACCATTTGGCTTTAGAGATGGTATTTCATGGGAAACCTCAAATCTAGTTGCATGGTATCGCTCCCTTATCCTCTTATATTACTCTCTTTCCACTCATCATTTCCCCAGTCATCATTTCTCCTACCTAGGTCCACATTCTTCCATTGGGTCCACATAGGGTTGGCTTGCCCCTTCTACTTGCCCACACCTTGGGTCATGGCCTAGAATGAAGCCCAGAGGTTAATGCAACTAAAAGAAAGATAAAAGCATATTTGGCACATTCAATAGGAAAACTTACCACAAAATGCAAAAGATGGTCGGGACAAACACATTTAGCATGCAGGCAATGAACCCATGATTGTCCCAACCCCTGGAGCGAACTGAATCGCCCTACCTTTAAAGGGGGTATTCACCATTATGTCTTATACATCATGCTCTTACCCCTTGAGCCCCATGTAGTTAATCAAAAGAAATCATAAAAATAAAAAAGAATCAAAGTCGGGCCACCTCATGTTACCACGATTGCTCCCTCTTATACATTATAAAGCCAAGTGTGGGCTTCTTTCTTATTAGCTACCCTTGTACCCCAACATGTGACCCAGGCTGCCCCTTCTTATCCCCTACTTCATTCACCTATCTGTCACATGCCACCACCTTTTGAAGGGTGTACCTTGAATATATTATCCCCTTTAGAAGTATAAACCACCTAATAGATTCTTGGTTAACACCGTTTGGAGTTTAGGAGACATTAGCACATCCCGAAGCCCATTATGGAAGCGCAGGCCATTATGAAGTCCCCACCTTTTTTCAATGATCGGTAAGCTGATTTACTCGATTTCTCTAATGACTTGTTCTACTAGAAGGTTAGGGGACACATTGGATCTTATGCAGGATTGCAGATGGTCTCCATATTGGGTTTTGGTCTCCCTATATGGGGTCCTAATCCTCCGAAGGGATACATTGGCACACGTAGAGTGTGTGTTGAGAGCCATGGACCTCCACAACAGCAAACAACACTCCATGGATCCCCACAGCCATTCAGAAATTGCTCGTGGTTCACTCATTGGATGAGGAAGATGCACCTAATCCATCATGCCCAGTTGGTCCCAGATTTGCACCATACACTTGAAAGATGATCTAGGAATTGCACCATGATGTGGCATCACCTACACCATCTTCCTAGCCCTTGTGGGCGATCTATAAGCATCTTCGATTTGTTTGGGGACCCATGAGGACACTTGTGTGCTCCCACATGTCATTTGGAGCACCACAGGTTATTACAAGGGACCAACCCCTTGTCCACTTCTTTTTAGGGTCCTATTCTTCATTGTGGCACCCATGGACCTCATTAGACCTCTTAGAGGGCCCTACGACATGCATAGATTAGTATTTAACCTCTTGAGAGGCTTATTCTTTCATTTATGGCTAGTTTGGTGGGCTTGTCACCAAAAGTTGAATTATTAGAACATTATTTTACTTTTGGAGCTTATGTAGGCCAAAGAGGCTAATTCAAACTCCTAATTTGTGTATAAATACAAGTGAGATGAGTTCATTTTCTCATCATCACTTTGGATTGGATCTCTTCTCTCTCTCTCTTGAGAATTTCATACTTTTTCTAGAGGATGAATTGGAGCTTTATGGATGAATTTTAATGTGTGCATATTGGTCTCTCTTATCTTGGAGCTTCTCTTTCGTCAATTGTGGATGGTTGGATATACTTTGTTACATGTAAGTACATGATTTTAATGTTATTCTTGTTTACTTTGTCATATACATTGGACTAGGATTTTCGTTATTTCTAGGGCTAATTGTTGCATGCATTTACTGCTTAAAATTGTGGAATTTTGTCTCTATTATAGCATCTCTCAATGTATTAACCATCTAATATGAACGAAATCTCTTAGGGGTAATTCTATAAAGGAATTCGACCTTGATAAGCCATCTCCTTTGCACATCGAAGTATAAAAGCTATAAGATTGCTTCCCCTTAACCTAGAAGGCTAGTAAAGTGCTATTGAGGCCTCCTTGACTAAGAATCAAAAATCCTACTCATTATTTCATCATAGACTCCATTCTCCCAAGACTAAGGCACTAATCTACCAAGAGGTGGTCACCAAAAATCACATCCTTTCACCTTTATTCAAGTCTAACCAAGTTAGGGTACCCAGGGCATCAATTTCCTGATAAGCTAGCCCTCCAAAAAGTTCAATCTCCTAGAGTATCCTGCGCTGGTGTTTCCTCAAGGTCTCCTCCAATTTTGAAGTCATTTCGATGGTGGAGTTGAGAGAAAAGCCAAGCCCTAACTCCAAGATCAAACTTTGCCTTAGCATCCCCAAGGCTAGCACCTTGTAGGATCATGTCAACACTTTCAAGTGAAAATTCTTTCTTTGATCCTTTCCCCACATTGTCTAGGGTAAGAACATCATTGGTTGCCATACTCATTCCTCCTATCCTAGACCAGGTCCACTTAGTCTCGTGTGGTCTCATTCCTTTGAAAATACAATTCTTCAAAACCATTCGGAATATATATTACAATAAGGATTTTAGGGATCGGGAAATTCCTTCATAAGTCATACTCGCAAACCTAACCCTTAAATCCCCCCTTCCTTTCCCTAGGATACATTGTACTTGCTTAGAAAGCAAGTAGGCCTTATCTTTCTAACTCTTCCAGTGATCCAGGTGACTCCAGAGACACATAGGACAAAGAGGGCTTATGAAAGCTCAAAAATCAAAGTGTTTGGATTATGCTCGAACCATGTTCATGTTAAATATCTCATCGTCGTGATCACAGTGGTGCGAACGATTCATCAATCTGAGTCTGGATGAGGAAGATAGAGGCAATCAAAGTTTCGGTTGACTTTCGCTGACTGGGCAAGTTAATAGAGACAATTTGGACTTTTTCTGGTGGATGGAATCCGGCCAACTCCGGCCAGATTCCGAGCAAAATTTTCGCCTCGTTAAAATGACTCCTACGCTTAAATTTCGAAAAATCCAAAAATAAAGGCTATGGTATTAAAAAATTTAAAACAATTGTATAGGAGGTGGTGGGCCACCACCCCACACCTCATATAACCATATGTATTAATTTGAGGGGCCCGTGGGAATTGAACCCATGGCCGGCGAGAGGGCCGGTCCCGCCCACGTGGCGGCCCCATGTGACATAAAACTTAACGGTCCCCACACCAAACCCACATGCCATTTAATACACAATCAAAACTGCATAGCGTTTTAAAAAAAATCGTCACCGTTAACACTTAAACGATATGCCAAACTTTGGTTACCAAACAAAACAACTATATGTTAATATTGGTTCTACAGGATTCGAACCCGAAACCACCTCCTCAACAAATGCTTATTTAACCATTGCGCCAACCAACCCCACATGGGTTAATCCGCCTGGGATTTAATCTAAACACGCATTCGCAAAGTGCGCCCAAGCAGATGGAGGAACCAGGAGCAGGGAAAAAAAACGAGGCAGAATATTTTTTTATTAATTTTTTTATGCAGGTGGAACCATAACTGAGAAAAATTTCCAGGAGGGTGAAATTTTAGCATTGTCCAAATTGGACAATCTTTATGTCAATCTTGCACCTCTCAGTGACACGAACCTGATGGTGCAATCAGTTTCTTGATCTGAGCAGCCGATTTGCAGAGAACCCGGAGGAGGGAATCTTTGAGGAATCTAGGAGGAATCTAATAGATTCCTTGAGCCCCAGATTCTCACCTTCTCAAAATTCAGAAATTTGACAATCGATTTTCCACTATTCGACACCACAAATCTGATGGTGTGTTCAGATTTTCCATTTTCGCATTCTATTTTTCGGCCACTTTTCTAAGTGGTGTGCAGGTGTCAGCGTTCATGTGCGAGCAGTCATTTCCATGCGATTCGATGTCGTGAGATCGATGGTTTGAACAGCTTCAACAGTTTGACATCCACTTCTTCAGATGGCCCCTGGATGTGAGGTATATGCCATGTGTTCATGTACTTCTTTTGCTATGCATTGTGCTGCACAGATCCCTATTTGATGTTTGATGTGGGATCTTGTTTCTTACTTGTTTTCATGATTCCTGCTTGATGTGACGCGGAATCATCTGTGTGATGTACTTGTTTTCATGATTCGTCATGTTTTGTTTGAGATCCCTTTGTTGTCATTTTGGTGGGAAACTCACGTTGTCGCCATGTATGTTTGCATTGAGATCCCTTTTATGCCATGTTGGCGGGATGCTCATCATGCATGAGTTTTGTGTCATACTAATAGGAGTCCTTTGGACTGAGAGTTCCTGTAGCGAAACATCTCTTGGAGCCACTCCTGTGTGAGGGAATTTTCCTTGTATGATAGTGACTTCACCTCTTATGTACATCATCACTATTGACGGCACTTAATGCAGCGGCCTACACCATCTTGACACCGGAGCCCGGAGACGTAGTCCCTCCTGGACGAATTCCGTTATCAATGGCGTATGTTTTTATGTGCTGATGATTGTCATGTTCCTCTTCTTTATAGCATGCACATGTATTCATTTATGTTCTCTTAAAAATTCAATTTAACACATCACGAAAGTAAAAGGTCTTGGAAGTGTCATTTGTCACACCCGGACCTGGATCAAGTGGTATCAAAGCGGTCTTGTGTGGATGTGAATTGCAAGCATGAACAATGGAACATACAGCGATAGAGGATGAAAAAGTGAATGTACGAGACCATGCTCAAAATTTACAAAAGAGTGGAAAAAATGTACGAAACTCTACAAAAAGAGACAGAAGAAAAGGAATGATTGCAGTTTCAGTTGCAAGCCATGGAAGAGGTCGTGGAAGAACTGAAGCGCAACAATCATAATCTTCAAATAGATAACGTTGAATTGAAGATGCGTCTACATGAAGAGAAAGAGGAAAAACATAGTTTGCTATGACATCAGCAAGCAAAAGACGAGGCCTTGCAAAAGTTGCAGCGTGACCCATGTGAGGTAAAATGTAATTCTTCAAATTCATGTATGTGTCCTGATGATGATTTCGCTTTTTTTTTTAAATCATACTACAGGAATTGGCTCCAAACTGTTGAAGAAAATGGGGTATGAAGAAAAGACTTGGGCATTAACGGCCAAGGCACCATCAACCCCATCAAAGTAGAAGAATTACCCTGTCGAACAGGACTTAGGTATGTTGGAAAGGAAGTTGGGGAATGCGCCAAGGCAGCAAGTGAACCACCAACAACAGATGATGAGAATCCCTCATCAGTTCTTTCCAAATCAACAGAGGAGGTACAAGATGTTGATTCCCTTTTGATTTCGTCTTCACATAGTGTGATTTCTATTGGAGATTTGGAGATCCCAATTACAGGGACAAACATAAGGCTCATTACCAGGACAAGGCACAAAGAGGAAAAAGAACTTGGTGTTAATAACCAAGGCATAACTCAACCATTGGAGGTTGTGCAGAGACCTCAATTTTCAAGCTTGAGATACACCAAGGGAGAATGCACACCCAGACCTAGATCAAGGGGTATCAAAGCAATCTTTGCGTGGATGTGAATTCCAAGCGTGAACAATGGAACATGCAATGACAGAGGATGAAAAAGTGATGTATGAGACCATGCTCAAAATTTAAAACCTAGTGGAAAGAATGTACGAAACTCTACAAAAAGAGACAGAAGAAAAGGAGGGATCGCAGCTTCAATTCCAAGCCATGGAAGAGGCCCTGGAAGAACTGAAGCGCAACAAACATAATCTTCAAATAGAGAACGTTGAATTGAAGATGCGTCTACACGAAGAGAAAGAGGAAAAACATAGTTTGCTATGACATCAACAAGCAAAAGACGAGGCCTTGGAAAAGTTGCAACGTGACCCATGTGAGGTAAAATGTAATTCTTCGAATTCATGTATGTGTCCTGATGATGATTTCGCTTTTTTTGAAAATCATACCACAGGAATTGGCTCCAAACTGTTGAAGAAAATGGGGTATGAAGAAAAGGCTTGGGCATTAATGGCCAAGGCACCATCAACCCCATCAAAGTAGAAGAATTACCCTGTCAAACAAGACTTCGGTATGTTGGAAAGGAAGTTGGGGAATGTACCAAGACAGCAAGTGAACCACCAACAACAGATGATGAGAAGCCCCCATCAGTTCTTTCCAAATCGACAGAGGAGGTAAAAGATGTTGATTTCCTTTCGGTTTCGTCTTCACATAGTGTGATTTCTATTGGAGATTTGGAGATCCCAATTACAGGGACAAACATGAGGCTCCTTACCAGGACAAGGCACAAGGAGGAAAAATAACTTGGTGTTAATAACCAAGGCATAACTCAACCATTGGAGGTTGTGCAAAGACCTCAATTTCCAGGCTTGAGATACACCAAGGGAGAATGCTCGAAAGTGTCAGGTTCTTCCAAGACATTGTCGAAATCATCGAGGAAAGAGAATGATGGGAACACATCTCCATCATCCCATGGCAAGGAAAGAGTTGAGGCAAGCTCTCATCGCTATGATGACACCAGAGGCAACAAGGAAAGGTATAACCAATTTCAATATTCGAATGCTCATTTCGATTATAATCATGTTGTTAAAGATGAACGTAAATCATGGAATCAAAAAACATGCACCTTTTGTGGATTACATAACCATACATTTTCTAAGTGTTGGGAAAGAATAGCAGCACACAAAAGGATGAGGCGTGAAAGACCCTCTCAATAGCAGGTTAGACAGATCTAGAGGAAGAAGACCTATTGCAGTCATTATGACAGAAGTGGCCATCAAAGAGCCACATGTTGGAGGCTCCATCCAGAGCAGCACCTGAAAAGCAAAGTGTCGATGCATGGACCAAGTGAAATGATTGTTCGACAAGCAAAACCACCACAAGGAGGCGACCCATTCACATTGATAAGTGAAAAATGGTTTCTAGATATGTTAGCTTGTCATGGTCATGCTTTTGTAAATCATTTGTTGCATTTTAAAATGTAAAAGTGATAATGTGTTCTCCATCACTTGTTAAGCAACAATGATGTTAGGTCTTATTTTGAGTTGCCTGATAAACTGTGAAAGCGATGTCATGTTTTCATCACTTATCAAAGCAAAACAATGGTTTTTGGCCTTATGTTTGTAAATCATGTGTTGCAGTGATGATGTGTTTTTCCATCACTTGTTGAAGCAACAATGTTACGTTGGCCTTGTTTTCGTAGCTGGGGTATTGTTTCCATTTTGATGTAAACTTGACCACCAAGTATGTGTTATAAACTCGTGGCAAGTGTGGGATGCTTGGGTCATTAGTTGTTCATGCAAGTCGAGCATGTAATTTTTAAAACAATGTACTTCAGGTTGTAGGTGTTGGCTCATCGCTTAAGGCTCCGAAGAACAAAGGTGAAGGAGATGAAAGCAAGACCTTTCAGGACGCTTGTGATGCAGACAAGGTACAGAGAAGTCACAGGCTATTTTTCATGCTTTTGGAGGACCAAAAGCTCCTCAATGGGGAGGATTGATCCAGGTGGCTCCAGAGACACACATAGGACAAAGAGGGCTTATGAAAGCTCAAAAATCAAAGTGTTTGGATTATGCTCGAACCAGGTTCGTGTTAAATATCTCGTTATCGTGATCGCGGTGGTGCGAACGGTTCTTCAATCCGAGTCTGATGAGGAAGATAGAGGCAGTGAAAGTTTTAATTGCTTTTATTGACTGGGCAGGTAAAGGAGACACAATTTGGACTTTTTTCGAAGAACGGAATTCGGCCAACTCTGCCCAGTTCCGAGCGAAATTTTCACCTTGTTAAAATGACTCCTACGCTCAAATTTTGGAAAATCCAAAAAAAAAGGCTATGATATTAAAAAATTAAAATATAATATATATATATATATAATATATAATAATATATATATATATATATAGGAGGTGGTGGGCCACCACCCCACACCTCATATAACCATACGTATTAATTTGAGGGACCGGTGGGAGTAGAACCCATGACCGGTGGGAGGGTCGGCCCCGCCCACGTGGCGGCCCTATGTGACATAAAACTTAATGGTCCCCACACCAAACCCGCATGCCATTTAATATACAATCAAAACCGCACAGTTAACACTTAACGATATGCCAAACTTTGGTTATCAAACAAAATGATTATATGTTAATATTGGTTCCACGAGATTCAAACCCGAAACCACCTCTTCAACAAACGCTTATTTAACCATTGCGCCAACCAACCCCACATGGCTTAATCCACCCAGGATTTAATATAAACACTCATTTGCACAGTGCGCACAAGTAGATGAAAGAACCAGGTGCGGGCATGGAAAACGAGGCAGAATATTTTTTTATTAATTTTTTTATGCAAATGGAACCATGACTGAGCAAAATTTCCAGGAGGGTGAAATTTTCATAGTGTCCAAATTGGACAAACTTTATGTCGATCTTACACCTCTCAGCGACATGAACCCAATGGCGTAGTCAGTTTCCTAATCTGAGCAGCCGATTTGCAAAGAACCCGTAGGAGGGAATCTTTGAGGAATCTAAGGGGCATCTAAAAGATTCCTTGAGCCCTAGATTCTCACCTTCTCAGAATTCAGAAATTTGACAGTCGTTTTTGCACTATTCGACACCACAAATCTGATGGTGTGTTCACATTTTCCATTTGCTCATTCTATTTTTCAGCCACTATTCTAAGTGGAGTGCAGGTGTCAGCATTCATGTGCGAGCAATCATTTCCATGCGATTCGATGTTGTGAGATCGATGGTCCGAACAACTTCAGCAGTTTGACATCCGCTTCTTCAGATGGCCCCTGGATGTGAGGTATATGTTGTGTTCATGTACTTCTTTTGCTATGCATTGTGTTGCACAGATCCCTATTTTATGTTTCATGTGGATCTTGTTTCTTGTTTTCATGATTCCTGCTTGATGTGACGCGGAATCATCTATGTGATGTATTTGTTTTCATGATTCATCATGTTTTATTTGAGATCCCTTTGTCGTCATGTTAATGGGATACTCATGTTGTCGCCATGTATGTTTGCATTGAGATCCCTTTTATGCCATGTTGGCGGGATGCTCATCATGCATGAGTTTTGTGTCATACTGATAGGAATCCTTTGGATTGAAGGTACCTGTAGCGGAACATCTCTTGGAACCACTC
The DNA here is from genome assembly GCA_000404065.3 of Pinus taeda. Classification (NCBI taxonomy): domain Eukaryota; kingdom Viridiplantae; phylum Streptophyta; class Pinopsida; order Pinales; family Pinaceae; genus Pinus; species Pinus taeda. The sequence continues at coordinate 108,878 of APFE031332605.1, forward strand.
CTGTGTGAGGGCATTTTCCTTGTATGATAGCAACGCCACCTCTTATGTACATCATCACTATTGACAACACTTAATGCAGCGGCCTACAGCATCTTGACACCGGGGCCCAAAGACGTAGTCCCTCTTGGACGAACTTCGTTATCAACGGCTTATGTTTTTATGTTCTGATGATTGTCCTATTCCTCTTCTTTACAACATGCACATGTATTCATTTATGTTCTCTTAAAAATGCAATTTAACACATCATGAAAGTAAAAGGTCTTAGAAGGGTCCTTTTTCACACGCGGACCTGGATCATCCAGGAAAGGGATTATTAGGGTCACCCTCGTCATCTCATTGACTTATCCTTCATTGGTGACTCCATAATATACAAGGTCTCCTCCCATCGGTGAAAGTCTGTAATTAGAAGGGAGCCTTAGCTAAGGACACAGTGGGCTAAGTCTCCATTTGTTTCCCTTAGCCTCGTATTTGCTCTTTAGGGATCCCCTTTATGTCCCCTACTAGTTTCAGCGATAGCAGGGCCTTAGTCCAAGGCATGTCACAAGAGATCTCAACTGTAGTCGTTCGCTAGCCAGCTCATTTGTGCCACTGAAGCATTTCGGTCGCACACACAACATGTTCTTCATGCGACTGGAAGTTAGGGTTTGGTTTTTCAATTCCCTGAAGTTTTCGCTCGTTGACCACAGTGTTCGGCAGTTGACCGTAGATAGTGACAGTTCATTACATGCTTCAAAATCAAGGTTTTGAGTATGAGCATGATTGGGTTCATCTCATGGATATTGTATAGTTGACTTTTGTTGGATAGTTGTATGGATGAAGATATGGATCATTGTACTCTCTTTTGTTGAATCATTCAATGACAATCTAATAAGAAGAAGAATTTGGAAGGGTTTTCCACATAGCTGGTTTGGCCTTAGTCTCCGACCAATCCTGGTGTCTCTATGTGTGAATGTTTTTCTTCTATTGTTCCTTTATGTTCCATTGCATTGATGATGATAATATTGTTCTTTCTACATAATTGCATATGATGTTGAATAATGTTATGATGTTATGGGGTGAATTTAATATCTTAATGAAGAAATGCAATTATCAAATAATAACAATATAGCCCTAAGAAAAACTAACACTAACAATCGTAAATCTAGTGAAGGCATTGGTAGGGAGAATGGAGGATTGGATAAGGTCGATACTCCTTGAGGATTGGGAATCCAAGATTCGACTAGTCCCAAGGACTAATACCCTTTGAGGATAGGACAAGGTATCCAAGACAAGAGTAGTCCTAAGGAGGACCAATATTCATTGAGGATTAGGAATCCAAGCAAAAAATAGTGTTGTAAGGACATATATGGTGAGCATCCGGATGGAGTATGTGCCTTGAGAGGCAGTGGTGGTGTCCAAATGTATGCCTCCCAGCATTATGCTCTAATCTAGTGGAGATTTAGAGCTTGTCAGTCAAGGCATTGCTATTTTACATTTGACAATGCTAGTTAAGATATTGATGCTTGATGATGCTTACCAATCTGAACTCTTCTTAAGAGAATATTTCAATTTGAGATTATCCTTGTATCAAGTGTGTAATTATGAAAACCTCTGTAGTTAAGAGGGAGTGTTGGAAAATGTAACTAAATTCGATCTTCATAATTATCATTGTATTTGTGTCATTATATATTTCATGTAAAAGCAAAAGAATAGAAAGAAATTATCATTATTAATATTATTATTTCATTAGTTAAGCATGTTCTTCATGCTTCTAGGGTTTATTGAGTCAAACGAAAATTTGTCATGAGTCAAATTATTGTACTTGAGTCAAATCCCATTTGGACTTTTGAAAAAAAAGAAGAAAAATAAATTTATTTGAGCCAAAAGAGTCATTTTGTCACCAACAAGACCAAGTCGTCCCTGCCTTGACAAGTCGGCCCTGGAAGGGACAATTCAACTTCTTGGATGTGTATATATAGATAGAAGTTTGATCTCATTGTAGCACCAATTGGAAACTTCAATTTCTATGCATGAAAGAGCAAAAAGACAAGCGAAACTCGCACTATTCTGCCCTAATTTTCTCACAAGTGTGAAAATTTCATACAGTCGCAAGGGCCAAAAATTGCAGATCTGTTGCATGGGCCAAAAATTGCAGATCTGTTGCAGGGGATGAAAACCAGAATTTGACCACATTTGAAGAGCTTTGACCATCATTCACTTGGTTGGATTTGACTTGGTTGAGCAAAGTTTGAAGGAGGGCCAACTTGGACCTTGTGGGAGGTCTTGGTCTTGGTTTTTGGGTCTTGTATTTCTCACTTTGATATGATTCTATAAGAAGAGAAGTTGGTTGGGTTTTCCCCCTCGTGGGGTTTTTCCCTGGCTTGGAACCTATATCTTGTGTTCATTGTCTTTTGTTATCTTCATGGTTTATGTTTTCATAATTGTTTGATGAAGAGAACATAATAAAACCAATAAGATGCCAAGATATAACAAGAAATTATCAAGTAAGAGAAATCAACCCTAATTTGCTAGCCTTGGTTTCTCAACAGCGGTAACTATGGATGAGTTCCTACCTATTGGGGTGCAGGCTCAAATGTGAGTTTCTGGCTATTTTAGGAAGGAATTTCCCAGTAATTCTATTATTAGATTGATGCAACTTTTTATTCCATGATGTAACTCTTTGTTTCATTAATTAATATATGATGCATTTTTTTAAAATAAGGATGAAGCAAAAGATGTCCACAAGTTCTAAAATGGTTAGGTTTGGTGAACTTTGTTACTAGTGTTGATTTTTGGTAGCATCGGATGTGCTCTAGCCATGAAAATTAGTGGAGAGGCTAAGGCACATGATATCTCCAAAACCCAGAAATCATTTGGGGAAATTGTACCCAGATGGAGAGATATTAAAATAATTAATATTTTTAATGGGGTTCCTAAGTTTAAACTTAGGAAAATTAAAATATTTATGTGTATTAATATAATATGGGTAAGAAATTTCTAAATAACGAGGATCAAGCCATATCTAATCTTGGTCGTTGATTAAGGACTTAATCTTCGTTGTTGAAGACTCAACAGGAAATGTATAAAAGGAGGCTTGAAGGTTAGTTGGAGATACACCAAATTTGATCAGTCAGTTCGATTTTCTGGAGTGGGGTTTTGTTGAGAGAATCGAGCTAGTAATCTGTTGCAATTTGGCACAAGGTCGAGGATACATAGCAGAGAGGCAGAGATAGTGCGAGAGAGACAATGCAGAGCCTGGAGAGGCTGACATAAAGGCAACTAGGTGCTATGCAAAGGCTGAAGAGGCCAGCATGGGAGACGCAGAGGGTCTGAGGGTTGACGCAGAGAGCCAAGGAGTTGACGCAGAGGCTTCAGTAGCTGCGCAGAGGCTAGCAGAGCTGACACAGAGCCAAGAGGCAGTGCCAAGAGATTTTTCGTGGGGCACACTGAGTGCTGGTGAGCTGGGAAGGGTGACGCAGTCCCTACAAAATGACACAGTGCAGTAGAGAAGCTTGGAGCAGCTTTCGATCTCCAACTAAGGAGTTGTCATAATTGTTGTGGGGTCATTCATCCAGTGACTGATCAGCCAGAATATCTATCTTCAAGGCAAGGTACTATTGTCGAGGGAATTCTCTGTTGGGTGAGCCATTTCTGACACCCTAGTTGTATTCAAAAACTTCATAATAATAAAACCCTCATATCTGCTACATCGGTTTTCCCGCATTGGGTTTTTCCAGGGACGATGGTCCAAAAATAAAGGTGTCCCTTGTGTGTTTGTCTCAATTATTTCAGTTGTTGATTTGTATATGAGAGCAGATAGATCGTTCCTACTCAAACTACAAGAGATTTGAGACCAACTTACTTCCGTGGGGTCTACACCGGATCTAGAGTTCATGGTGAGGACCGCCCTGAATGCAGTGTTCGAGTGAGAGACATTTGTCCAAAGTATTTTGGGCAGGGCTACTCTTCCAGGTTGGGAAAAGATGTGTGCAGCTCTTCGCCAAGAAGAGATCAGAAGGATGACCAAGGCGGAGAGTAGTGGCAAGGGAAGTCGAATCAAGAAATAGGAGGAGGATGCAGCTCTATCATCTGCGGGACAGCTAGGGAAAAGGAAGAAGAAGGACGTCTCCAAGGTTAAGTGCTTCCATTGTGGAGAACTAGGACATTATGCATCTCAGTGTCCCAGGAAGAAGAACAAGGGAGAGGCTTCTAATTCAAAGGCAGCTCCAGCTAAGGCGGAGAAAGAGGTCGAGACTGATGACGATTGTGCCATGAGTGCTCATGCGCCTCTAGAGAAGAGGTAGGGAGACATCGAGTTGTAGTCAGGAGGACTACATGCTAAGGGCAGGATCCTTGAGGTGCCCAAACTCTTAGATCACATCCGGCTATGGGAGCCCTTAATGACAGCAGCATGATGGCAAGTGTCGGGTGGAGCAAAGTGTAGTGGAGTAGCAAGGTAGTGCTTGAGTGCATAAATTTGAAGCAACGCAATGGAGGTTGCAGCAATGCGAAAGGCACAAAGGTGTATGCATCGACGAAGTGGCAGTAGAGGGAGCACAGGATAGCAGCAGAGGCAGCTTCAACATCACGAGGCTTCCAGAGTGACTAGGATGTCAGTGTTTGGGTGAAGTCAGTTACTGACTTCTCAGTAACTGAGTTGCAGTGCAACAGTTAGTAGTGGTAGTGCTATGAGCATCATGAGGAAACATTTTGAGAGGGAGCTACAATACAGATGTAGTAGTGGCAGTGTCATGGGCAGCAGTACAGGAAGCAGCAGCGCAAGGGATGTGAGGTAGCAGACCAAGCATCAGCACAGGGACCGATGTGGGAGATCAGTGTGATACTTCTATGGCGAGGCATTACTAGAGCACATTCCTCACTAATAGGGAGTGTTGATTTTTGGTAGCATCGGATGTGCTCTAGCCATGAAAATTGTGGAGAGGTTAAGGCACATGAGATTTCCAAGACCCAGAAATCATTTGGGGAAATTCCACTCGGATAGAGAGATATTAAAATAATTAATATATCTAATGGGGTTCCTAAGTCTAAACTTAGGAAAATTAAAATATTAATGTGTATTAATATAATATGGGTGAGAAAGTTCTAAATAACGAGGATCAATTCAAATCTAATCTTAGTCGTTGATTAGGGACTTAATCTCGGCCGTTGAAGACTCAAAAGGAAGAGTATAAGAGGAGGTTTGAGGGTCAGTTGGAGATACACCAATCAATCAGTTCGATTTTTTGGAGTGTGGTTTTGCTGAGAGAATCGAGCTAGTGATCTGTTGCAACGAGGGGCAGTTCTTCACGTGGCTGAGAATACATAGTAGAGAGGCAAAGATAGTGTCAAAGAGACAACGCAGAGCCTGGAGAGGCTGACGCAGAGGCAGCTGGGAGCTACGCAGAGGCTGAAGAGGCCAGCGTGGGTGACGCAAAGGGTCTGAGGGCTGGCGCAGAGAGCCAAGGGGTTGACGCAAAGTCTTCAGTAGCTGCGCAGGGGCTAGCAGAGATGACGTAGGCCCAAGAGGTAGCGCCGAGAGATTTTTCGTGGGGCAGACTGAGTGTTGGTGAGCTGGGAAGGGTGACGCAGTCCCTGCAGAGTGACGCAGAGCAAAAGAGAAGCTTGGAGCAACTTTCGTTATCCAACTAAGGCGCTGTTGTAGTTGCTATGGGATCGTTCATCCAGTGATTGATCAACCAGAATATCTCTCTGAGGAGAGGTACTACTGCCGAGGGCATTCTCTGTTGGGTGAGCCATTTCTGGAACCCTAGTTGTATTCAGAAACTGCATAATAATAAAACCCTCATATCTGTTGCACCAGTTTTCCCGCATTGGGTTTTTCCAGGAACGTTTGTCCAAAAATAACGGTGTCCCTTGTGTGTTTGTCTCAGTTATTTTAGTTGCTAATCTGTATATGAGTTAACGTTGCATTTGTGTTTATTTAAGTGTTTATATTTATAAATAACTTGTTAATGGAATGAACAAGTAGAAGAAATTAAACCAGATAATGTAGTAGGGATTTCTAACGTGTCAGACTTAGAAATTTCAACAACCAAAAATGGTATGGCTAGATACCATAGACAGTCAAAAAATGGAAACATCTAAACAAACCTTTATTTTCAAGAAATTTAAATGAGGGTAAATATACGGATGGAATAAAAGATGTCCATTAGTTCTCAAAAGGATAGGTTTGATGACCTATGTTACCAGAAATGGCGCAGTGTAAAAGAAAACCGAGAGCATACGATGTGAATATAATTTGAGTTATCACATCTACATCACTGGGGTAGAGTACTTTTGAGTCTTGAATGGATTTGCATCCACTAAATTATCTCATGTGGTTCCTTACCTCTTGTTTATCATTTCTTTACTATTTCTCGTCATGTTTCCCAATTCTTGTTTCTAGTAACAAAGTCAATGGAAATACAACGGAAAGGCACCAATTTCTTCTCTAATATTTTACAATCCTTGACCCATGAAGAGACTGCGAGCCTCATATAATACAAAATGAATCATAACTGCCAATTTACAAGAAAAAAATTTGCAAATTTTTGGATCTTGAAGTGAATAAGATTTTACATTTGAATACATTTAAAACCTGCAAAATTATCTACAACCCAAAAGAATTAAACTGTCAATTTGCAAGAAATAAATGCAAAATTGAAAATCTTAAGGTATGTGAGATTTACATTTGGAGCTATGTAAAGCTTGTAAGATGATCTAACACCATGCACAAATGAGAATATTTGACTACTGTCCCAGTAAGAAGAGCATCAGATTCATAACAGTAATACTGTATCAAAAACCGTAAAGGAAAATTAATAGAACAATGATGACCAGGAGTCCAGGACTACTCCAAAATATGACAAACAGATTCATCAAATAGACAAATATGTCAGAAAGTATACAGCCATCTTGTAAATTTGCAGTTGGAATAAATTTTAAAAACATGGGTATTTGACCAAGCTCTGGCCACTACCTATTGATTTTTCTTTAAAAAATAAACTGATATTAGCACCAATTCTAAAATAGGGTTAGAAACTCACGTTATTCTATCTTGTAATGAAGTCTTCCTCTCATAAGAAAAAACAGAGAGACATCTTTGAGTTGAGGAGTGGATGAAAAAATTAAATTCTTTCAGCTCCATTAAGCTTCCTGAGCAGCAGAACGATAAGCTTATAATTGTCTGCAATCATGACCTTAAAACTAGGAGGATATCCATGCAACATGCCATATGTACAAAAAATGATCCCCTTAATTCAATAGTCTGCAACTTTTGAATGCTGAAAGAGATTAGATTCCAGAAAATATGAATGGTATCTCAGAATGTATCGAATCTATCTGAACTTTCTTATTGACAATGACTTTCCAAAAAGTTTCTCAACCTGCTCAGCTTCCATTTTCAGATCACCCAAAAGTTCCATTTCCTCTTTACTCAATCCATTCAAGAAATTCTCCTCATCCTTCCTAAGTTGTTCTAATCCCTTTCCTAAATTCTGAAGTAGGGTCAACTCTGTCCTTCCAGCCTTCTCGACCTGCTCTTCTAATTCTTTAACTTCCTTTGCAATTGCCTGCTCTCCTTCCTCAACCTTTTTCTCTAATCTTGCCAATAGAGGTGGTTCTGGGGCACACGTGTTGTCTGTTCTTTTGAACTTCTGGATGTCCAACCCTACCTTTCTTGCAGATTTCTCCAGCTCAGGAACAATGCTGGAAGGTAGAACTGGACTCCTTGTATAAATAACAGCACCTCCATAGCCCTCCCAGGCATCATTCTTACCTCGATAATATACAAAAATATAATCATCTGGTTTATTTTCTATCTTGGATGAAAGTATATACCTGCAAAATATTTTGCAGCCTTTGGTATCAGTGTATACATGTAGGCCTTAAAGAAATACAGTCAAGGAACAGACTCAAAAAAACTAAAATGTATGTTTTCATTCTTGTAAGCAAACAAACGTTTACTGCTGACCATCAAGGCTCATAATTTTGTATCATATTATTCTTATTCTTTATTCATAACAAAGGCTGCATAGATTTTCCTTTTACATAACACTGCCACAACCCCCAACCAGTCATATCCTTTCAGGAAAGAGCAAGTTCATGCAGACTATGTATACAATCATTTTTGGATGGACAATAAAATTAATAAAGGAAGGAAAACAATTTAAGGAAAACTTGCCTTGCACAAAATGAGCAATAGACTTAGTGTCACACCTGAGCTCATGAATGTCTTGAAATTCACAAATCTAGAGAATAACGATTAGCTTTTGGAGTTAATCCAAAGTGTTTTCACCTAGCTAAGAGAGTGCTAGGTCGCCTATTTGCTTGGTGATGCTTGATGGATGTATGGATGGCTCAATTTGAGTGGATGCTTGACCTTGGATAGAGCACTAGCGTAATGCACTTACCACTTGATATGTAAGATAAATTTGTGACAACAATCTAGAAATGGAATAGAGGTTAGTATGTGTAAATATACACCTTTGAGCACCAAACCCTGGCTTTAGGGTCTCTCCAAACCTGATTTTTATTGTTATGTATTTTTAATATTTGAGAAAGCCTTGAATCAGTCTGCAAAACATTAGACATAACCATGAAGCACAATCCTATAGGGCCATTCTTCTTTTTTAGAGTTAGAGATAAACAATTAAGCACAAACCCTTGATGAAACTAATTTATGAAATGAAATAAACAATGAATTTTGCACTAGACTAGGAAAGAAATCCAAGTTATGATTTTTCGTTGAGTTTTACCATTAGATTTCTTTCTAAACAATCAAAAATGAAATATTTTGAATTTCATGGTTTCTTGGTTGGTTTTTGGGAGAAGACAAGTTCCTTATTTCCACTAGGACTAAGGGGGTCAGGAAGTATGCCCCTCTAAGAATTGGTCTTTCTTAAGGATTAGCATTAAGAGATTAGAACCCCTAGGGTAGAATAATATATTATCTACTCAAGATATGGTATGAAGACTAAGGCCCTCCACAATGGAAAAAACCTTCACCACCAAGATCAACTATTAACTTGAATAAAGTACTTAAAAAACAAAGCAAAGGATTCAGCACTTACCCAAGATAACAAAGGCAAAAGGATGGGATGTGTTGCATCAAAATCTAGCAAGTCTTGTGAGAAGCCTCAAAAGGCAAGAACTAGACCAAGGGACAACAAGAAGGTGGAAGCCCACTATCACCACAACACACGACCTCTTGCTCTTTAGTGGATTTTCACAACAAGGGAGGCTTCCCGTTATTAGTCACGTAATAGATATTCTAGGGCAATGGTTCAAAGGCGACGGTTGGGATAAGCTTAAGAAGGGCACTTAGACTAAGGACAAGGCAAAATCCAATGAAACAAGGAATAGCGTGCTCTTCAAGAGACCTATCAAGGGTACTTATAGCCTAGGGTTTGAGGAATAGGTGTTAAAATTGGCAACTAGGGCCAAACTCCATGTGGGTCACCTTATTTATGGCAGCTGATATTTTTCTTGGATTCCTCTCTTTGAGAGGTGTAGGATTGATCTAACAATCTTCTGATTCAGACATGTATTCATGGAGATATGAATTTATTTGTATTCTTGACAATTTGTCAAGGTTGGCCAACAAGCAAAACAGTGATTTTCACCCCCAACTTATCCTCAACATTTCATGTAAAAGGAAGAGACCTTGTGGCATTATTCCACTCATCTCATCTCACATTCTTCTATCTCTCTCCTACGCATTAGAAGAGCATCTCTCTTTCACGTGTGGCTGGAAAAGAAGGACGCAGATTCTGATTAGGGCAGCATTGACTTGGGTTGACCGAGCTACAGGTGGGCAGATTTGACAACGTTGACCAGCGTAGTCTCCTCTTTGACTGCGGATTGGGTTTGGCTGCCTCTCCTAGGCAGGCCACATTTCTGAACAACAGTTTGGACCTCTGTTTGACCATACTTTGACCAGCGTTGACTTTCAAATGCTGACCATAGGTTTGACCAGAATTGACTGAAGGTTGACTGGATATTTCAGACTGTTTTGGTTTGACTTTTCTTGCTGTTGGAGGCTGAGTTGACTGAGCATTGACCAGGATTGACTTGAGGTCAAATCTGACCTGTTTAACTAGCTTTGACATCGCTGGTTAGGGTTTTGCAGTTGCTGTCATAAAATTACAGAATTGTATATTTATACTATCTCTCTCTCTCTGCTGAATTATTGAAGAATATAAGAAAAATTGATCAAGGGTTTCCCCGCAGTGGGGTTTGTCCCTGCCTGGTGCCACATCTTATGTCCTCTTGTCTTGGCTTGTCTTCTACCGTTTATATTTATGTTCTATTTGCATTTTACTATCATGCTTATGTGATTGCTATTTTGGAAATTGATATTGAGCTAATAAGAAAATTTGAAATAAATTGCTCTTATTAAGCATAGAACATACCAAATTTAACATGGTATCAGAGCTGAGGTGAAGACAAAGCCCAAGCAAGAGTGAAAGAGAAATCACCGAAGACAGTTGGAAAGGACAAAAGGCTCAATGGGTTCCTCGTCCCACTTCCCAGCCGAAGACAAGCTCCGTGAGAAGTCTGACTATCACGGATGGAAGATGTCCCTTGATCTGACATTGGAAGAAGAAGTGTTGGACTATGTGAAGGGTAAAATCCTGGAGCCTCCATCAAATGCATTGGCTGCTACAAAGAACAAGTACACTAAGGGTGAAGTCAAAGCAAAGAAGATTATCTGAGATTCACTTGACAAGCGTATGGTGGCCTACATTTCCGATTTGAACACCTCCAAGGAGATTTACGACAGATTGGTAAGCATGTTTAAGGTTAGTGATGCAAATCAAGTTTTGTTCCTCAAAAATAAGTTGAAGGATATTAAGAAGGGCAAGGATGAGGATATTCAATCCTACTTCGTAAGAATCACTGAGATCAAGAATGATCTTCTATCGATTGGAGAATTCATTCCTGACAGGGAACTAACTATCACTACCCTTGGAGGGCTCCCATCCGAATGGTATATATTTAGAACCACTCTTCTCAATAATGATCGAATTCCAAGATTTGAAGAATTAATGTCGAGATGCATTCAAGAAGAGACAAGGATGGTGGAGAAAGCAATGCCTACAAATAGAGGCAACCCTACTTCTTTCTCCTCTCATGCCAAAAGGAGAAATAATTCCGGGTCTAAAGGTCATTTGAAAGGAAAGCCCGGATCGAAGGGTGGAAGGAAGGGAAGATGCTTTGTTTACAATAAATTTGGCCACTATGTGAGGGAGTGTCCAAACAGAAAGGACACATCGCATGATGATGATCACAATCATTCCAGGGGCAACTTCAACAACAACAATCAAAGGAATGGCAGGTTCAATGGCAAAGGAAAGAGGAATGCGGGTAATCAAAGAAATGGTCAACCCTCCAAGAAAGCAAGGAACTCCAGGTATGAATCAAATGTTGTTAACAATAAGCAAGATGAGTATTATCTTATATCGGCCCTCTCCACTACCTCTCCTTCGAACGTGTTGGGAAATTGGCTTATTGATAGTGGTGCCTCAAGGCACTTTACTAGTTACAAAGAAAATCTCTCTAATTTGATAGAGAAGGGGACAAACTTGGAAATTATTCCTGGAGACAATGCCACCTATCCCGTAAAGGGTGTAGGGAATGTTACCCTTCAATTGAATCAAGGTAACACGATCCACTTGCAAGAAGTCTTATATGTACCTGATCTCAAGAAGACCCTGATGTCCATTTCGGCAATGGAAGACAAAGGCTACAAGGTGGCATTCATCGATGGAAAGGTACAAGTTTGGAAAAAGAATTTTAAAGATGCTTTTACTTCTGGGTTCCGTATTGACTCTTTATATCAAGTTGTAGGAAGTCCATTGGGGGCCATGTCTTGCAACACATCTCTACAATCTGAACTATGGCACCGGAGGTTTGCCCACCTTCATTATAAGGCTCTACCTGATGTAAGACAGATGGTGACAGGGATGCCCGAGTTCAAAGTAGAGCATGAAGGTGTATGTTCGAGATGTGCTGAAGGAAAGCTTAAAAGGGGACCATTCCCCTCAAGTAATAGTAAGACTTCAGATATATTGCAGTTGGTCCACTTCGACATATCTGGTATGATGCCCATAAAATCTTTGGGGGGATATCTATATTACCTCACTTTTAAAAATGCTTATTCGCACAAGACTTGGATCTACTTCTTGAAAAAGTAGGATGAAGTGTTCACTTGGTTCCGTCACTTCAAAGCCTTGATCGAAAATCAAACCGAGAAGAGAATCAAGATATTAAGGACTAATAATGGGACCGAACATGAATCCAATGAGTTTCATGACTTTTGCAAAGAAGCTGGCATTAAGAGGGAGACCACAACACCCTACACTCCTGAGCATAATGGTGTGGCTGAAAGGAAGAATGGTATGATTGTGGAAGTTGTTTGTGCCATGCTTCAGGATTAAAGGCTTCCAAAGTTTCTATGGGCCGAAGTTGTGAATACCGCAGTATATGTTCAAAACTGATGCCCTCATTAAGCATTGCACTCAAAGACTCCCGAAGAAATGTTCACTGGTAAGAAACCCGATGTCTCTCATTTTAGAATTTTTGGAAGTCCCGTATACTTTCATGTGTCGAAAGAGAAAAGAAGCAAATTGGGTGCATCTAGAAAGAAAGGAATCTTTAAGGGCTATAGCCATAATTCTAAGGGCTATAGAATTTTTGTGGTTGGTCAAAGGGAAGTCGAAATAAGTCATGATGTCAACTTTGACAAAGATATGACTCTTAGCAAGGTTGACAATCTTCCCATTCCAAGGAAGGATAAAGAAGCTGACACCAGGAAGCCGAATGAAAAGGAACATGAAACGATGTCGGATGTTGAAGAACCTATGGATCCTATTGATCCTCCTCCTCAAGAGCCCTCCTCCTCTAGGAGGAGGCCCTCATGGCTTAGGGGGACCCTTGAAGATGCCGAGAGACATATTGCACGAAGAGGGACTTTCCGTGAAAGCAAGAAGCCGATGAGGTACCAGGGATACTTCACCATTATAAGCACTATCATTCAAAACGAGTCTACATCGTTTGAAGAAGCTGTGAAGCATCAAGTATGGAAGGATGCTATGAATGAAGAATACAAGTCCATCATGAAGAATGATGTCTAGGATGTGGTCCCCAGACCCCATGTTATGAATATAATTCATAACAATTACATAAATAAAATAAATATAAATATTAAATAATTAAATATTATTTAAGTTAAATAGTCATTAAATTAAGTGAAAACTTGAAAAGGCATGTCTAAAAGACATGCCCATTCACGAAAGGTCACCTACTGAGGTATAAACGCAGGGCCTCATTGTACATTCAAATCATCTTATATCACCTTATACAATTTTATATATTAATAAATTATTATTATTAAATACCTGTGTGTATTTTTACATTCAAGTCTACAAGCTATCAGTCTTCGTGATTCAGGGATCAGCATAGTTTTTATGTTACACCCCAAGGCAAATCAGTTGTCACCTCAAAATGGCTTTACAAAATCAAGCATGGAGCTGATGGGAATGCTGAAAAGTACAAGGCTCGCTTTGTTGCTCGAGACTTCTCTCAAAAGTAAGGTGTGGATTGCGATGAGATATTTGCACCAGTTGTTCGATACACCACCATCCGCTCGATCATAGCCCTTGCTGCTTCGCAAGGATGGAACCTACATCAGATGGATGTCAAGACCGCTTTCTTGCATGGTTTGATTAAAGAGGAAGTCTATGTGGAACAACCCGAGGGGTTTGAGATTCATAATCGGGAATCTCATGTATGTAGGTTGAAGAAAGCTCTCTATGGGCTGAAGCAAGCACCCCAAGCTTGGTATGAGAGGATTGATAGCTATTTGATGAAGCTAGGATTCACTAGGAGTGAGGCCGATCTGAACCTTTACTTTAAGGTTGAAGATGATAAGCCTCTCATACTGGTGTTGTATGTTGATGACCTCTTTCTGACTGGTGCAGACTCTCTCATTCACAAATGTAAGAGGGAGTTGGCTTGTGAATTTGAGATGAAGGACCTAGGACTGATGCACTGCTTCCAAGGGTTAGAGGTCTAGCAAAAGCCAAGAGAAATTTTATTATCTCAAGGAAAATACGTGGTGAAGATATTGGAAAGATTCGGGATGGTGGACTGCAAGCCCGTGACTACCCCGATGGAGCTTAACTTCAAGAAGTCATGCGGTAGCGTTGTCGACCTGTATTAGAAAATGCTTCTGAGTATCGTCAACTCATAGGAGCACTAATGTTCTTGGTGAACTCCCGTCCAAATATATGTTTTATAGTCAACACGTTTTGCCAATATATGGTTGAGCCTCATCACTCACATTGGATTGGTGCCAAGAATCTTCTAAGATATCTTCGGGGCACAATCACTCATAGACTGAGATACACTGTCGGAAATGTGAGGTTGCATGGTTATTCCGATGTTGATTTAGCACGCAATGTGGTGGATTGCAAGATCACTTTCGAGTGTTGTTTCTCTTTGGGTTCTGCTTCAATATCCTGGATGAGCAGGAAACAAAAGTCAATGACTTTGAGCACCGTTGAGGCCGAATATATTGCTGCGAGTATGGCCTCCTGTGAAGTTGTCTGGTTGAGGAATCTCTTTAGTGAGCTCTTTGGACATACACTGGATACTATCGTGATCCTCTGCGACAACCAGAGTGGGATTCGTTTATCAGAGAATCCCGTATTTCATGATCACTCCAAGCACGACAATATCAAGTACCACTTTATCTGGGATATGGTACAATGAGGAGCAGTAAGGCTCCATCATATTGGGACTGATGAGCAAGTCACCGACATTCTGACGAAGCCCCTGGGAAAGGTCAAATTCTTGACTTTCTGAGAACGATTAGGAGTCGTTGAGAGACCCTCTTATGAAGGTCCTATATGATATGTACATTGAGCTTTGGGAGCTCTGAGGGGCTTGGGGTACTTCTTGGAGCAATGAGCAACCATAGAGTGAGTGGTTCAGCCTTCCCCTAGTGGCTTGTTGTGTACAGGGTGAGTGGTTTATCCTTCCCCTGTGATACCCCGTTGCGACATGTACGCAGGATGAGTGGTTCATCCTTCTCTTGTTGAGACATCCTACCCATGCAGTCTGGGACTCATGGGAAGTACCTCTCATCTAGCCAATGAGTAGGGAAATGAGGATAGGGACCATAGTACCACTGATGGATGCATCGTGTACTACCGTACTCCCTATGCTAGGATGATATTGATCTGGGATCAATTGGAACTGACTTCGGGTCAGTAAGAGTAGTATGAGGCACTCTCTTTATTTGGAACAGATTTCGGATTAGTAAGAGTGGGTATGACACACTCTCTTCATTGGGACTGACTTCGAGTCAGTAAGAGTGCCATGAGACACTCTCTATTATCTGGGACTGACTCCAGGTCAATAGAGAATGGTATGATACATTCTCGATCACTTCTTCTTCTTCATAGTTCAGCAGAACAGAGCAGAGAAGTGCATTGATGGCGGAGATAGTATCGATAGATAGATGGATTAGTAGATGGAGTTCTCCCTAGTTGAGAGGGAATGTTAAAATTGGCAACTAGGGCCAAACTCCATGTGTGTCACCTTATTTATGGCAGCTGATATTTTTCTTGGATTCCTCTCTCTGAGAGGTGTAGGATTGATCTAACAATCATCCGATTCCGACATGTATTCATGGAGATATGAATTTATTTGTATTCTTGACACTTTGTCAAGGATAGCCAGCAAGCAAAACAGTGATTTTCACCCCCAACTTATCCTCAACGTTTCATATAAAAGGAAGAGACCTTGTGGCATTATTCGACTCATCTCATCTCACTTTTTTCTCTCTCTCCTACGCATTAGAAGAGCATCTCTCTCTCTCACATGTGGCTGGAAAAGGAGGACGCAGATTCTGATTAGGGCAGCGTTGACTTGGGTTGACCGAGCTGCAGGTGGGCATATTGACAGCGTTGACCAACATAGTCTCCTCTTTGACTGCAAATTGGGTTGGGTTGCCTCTCTAAGGCAGGACGCATTTTTGAACAGCAGTTTGGACCTTTGTTTGACCATACTTTGACCAGCGTTGATTATCAAAGGCTGACCACAAGTTTGACCAAAATTGACTGAAGGTTGACTCGATATTTCAGACTATTTTGGGTTGACTTTTCTTGTTGTTGGAGGCTGAGTTGACTGAGCATCGACTGGGATTGACTTGAGGTCAAATTTGACCTGTTTGACTAGCTTTGACATTGTTGGTTAGGGTTTTGTATTTGTTGTCATAAAATTACAGAATTGCATATTTGTACTCTCTCTCTCTACTGAATTATTGAAGAATATAAGAAGAATTGATGAAGGGTTTCCCCACATTGGGGTTTGTCCCTGGCTGGTGCCACATCTTGTGTCCTCTTGTCTTGGCTTTTCTTCTACTGTTTATATTTATGTTCTATCTGCATTTTACTATCATGCTGATGTGATTGCTATTTTGGAAATTGATATTGGGCTAATAAGAAAATTTGAAATAAATTGCTCTTAAGCATAGAACATATCAAAATTTGCGCGTCTCGAGAGACAGAGGAAAAATCTATGTGTCCCAAGAGATAGCGCAGTTTCAGGCCAGGAGAGCAAAGGAAGGGTGACGCAGTCACCAAGGGAGGCTCACAGAGAGCCTGCATCAGCCAGATTGGGTGATGATGTTGGTTCAGAGGGCACCGCAGTGGCTACTGGGCCAATGCACAGACTGTTGAGTCTCAGTTTTCCAATTGATGTGGTTGGGGTTGTTGTGCAAATTTTATCTGGAGTTGCTGGTGGGGCATGATTTTGTTGGTACAAAACAATGCCTAGTGGGGCAGAAGCAAAGTAGAGGGAATAAGTTCCTTAGAAGATTTCTTGCCAAGAAAACTAGATCCAGTGCTGACCAGTAGCAAAGAGAGATCAGATAGGTGTTCAATAGTGGTTGGCAGAAGGATTTCGATGAAGGAAATCGAAATTCAGAGGGAGCATGCTCCTTAGAGGATTTCTAGCGCCAAAGAAATCCAGATCTGAGTTTTGTTGGGGCAGCAGCGAAAGAGGGAGAAGAGAACCAGTTCGACATTCATTTGAGCAGAGATGGTCATTAACGGATTGAGGGATCAGGACAGGTTGGATGGAGCATCCAACTTTGTCATTTGGAAGGCCAGGATCCTGGAAATTTTGGATAGACATCGCCTCAAGTATTATGCCTTGAAGAGGGTTGTTGTTATGGTTGATGTTGATCCTCTCAAAAAATAAGAGGCTCAGGCAAAGGCAAAGTGCATGATCTTGGACAAGGTCAAGGATCATGTGATCCCCCATATTGCTGAGAAGGACACAGCAAGGGAAATGTGGGAGGCCTTGACCACATTGTACGAGGGAACTTCCGCTCAGCGGAAGATGTTGCTTGAGAGTTAGCTGAGATAATTTCAGATGCAGAAGAGAGAAGAAATTGATCCCTTCCTTCTCAAGCTGCAAAGGATCCATGACCAGCTAACTTTCATAGGGGCTACACCAGATGCTGAATTTATGGTCAGGATTGCACTGAATGTAGTCACTGAAGACTGGGAGACCTTTTTCCAAAGCATCTTGGGCAGGGCTTCTCTTCCCATTTGGGAGGAGATGTGGCAGCTCTTCGACGGGAAGAGATCAAACGATGGACCAAGGCAGGAAGCAGCAGCAAAGGGGTCAAAATCAAGGAGGAAGAGGAGGATGCAGCTCCCGCATCAGCGAGACAGCAAGGGCAATAGAAACCAAAGGACACATCCAAAGACAAATGCTTTAGATGTGGAGAAATGGGTCATTTCGCCACGCAGTGCCCTCCGAAGAATAAGGGCAAAGAAGAGAAGTCTGACTCAAAGGTTGCTCCAGCACAAGCTAACAGAGAGGGCGATGATGATTGCGCCATGAGTGCTCATGCACCTCTAGAAAAGAAGTGGGGCGATATAGAACTGTAGTTGGATCTACAGTGAAGTAAAGGGCAGGATCCTTGAGGTGCCCAAACTCTTGGATCACATACAACTACTGTGAAAATTTCTAAACTGAAATTCTACTGCAGTAACTGATTTATTTCAAATACTTATTGTTCACAATAGGTTATTTACGAAATCCCTTTAGCAAATATTAAAATAAATTCTACTGCAGTTATCACACAATTACCCAGAGAAAAAATACATGCACAAGAACCAATCACATCAACACAGTTGTTTTTGGAAAATTGTGCCCAGAAAAACCCAATGCGGGAAAATCGATGCAGCAGATGAGGGCTTTATTAATCTTCAGTAGCAATTGCTTTTACAAGGAATGATTTTACAGTGAAACTGAAAGAAAACACATGAGACTTTCCCTTTGAGACTTTCTGACACTTTGTAGACCTTGCTCCCACTTCTATGTCACCTCTGCGTCACTCTGTGTGGCTCAGCGTGGCTCTGAGTGGCTCTGTGTCCCTCTATATCATCCTATGTGAGGGCTATGTCTCTCTCAGCGTTGTCTCCCACTGTCCCTACGTCACCTCTTCCTCAAACATTGTCTGTTGTTGATGCCCTCCTCTTCCTCCACCCTGCAACTCTCCCTCTGAAATTGATCTCCTTCTCTTAAGAATCGTTTTTCCTTGATACACTGAGTATCTATCGATGTGTCTCCAAATGATCCTCAAGTCTTCTCTTATACTTTTCTTGTTGATGTATCAACGACCAAGATAAAGTCTCTAATCAATGGCTAAGTTTAAAATACACTTGATCCTCGTCTCTTAGAAGCTTCTCACCCTTATTTTTATTAATACCCATTAATATTTTTATTTTCCTAAGTTTAGACTTAGGAACCCATTAAAAATATTAATTATTTTAATAACTTCCCATCCGAGTAGAATTTCTCAAAACGATTTTTGGGTCTTGGAGACCTCATATGCTTTAGCCTCTCCTCCAAATTGCAAGGATAGAGCACATCTGATGCTACCAAAAATCAACACTCCCTCTTAGCGAGGAATGTGCTCTAACAATGCTTTCACCTAGAAGCATCACACTGATCTTCAACATTGAT
Organism: Pinus taeda; assembly: GCA_000404065.3. Lineage (NCBI taxonomy): Eukaryota > Viridiplantae > Streptophyta > Pinopsida > Pinales > Pinaceae > Pinus > Pinus taeda. The sequence goes on from APFE031332605.1 coordinate 127,907, forward strand.
ACCTATATTGATGCTTGGCCTGCTGCCCCACATCCACTGCATTGTTGCTTCCTGTAGTGCTACCCAAGACATTGTCACTGCTACATCTATATTGCAGCTCCCTCTCAACATGTTGCATCATGCTGCCCATAGCACTGCCACTGCTAACTGTTGCGCTGCAACTCCCAACACTTATCAATTTCTGCTACTGAAATGGATTCTTCACCATCCCCATCTTTTCTCTGAAATAAACGAACTTTGTTCTTCCTAGAGCCTTGGTGAGGATGTCTGCCACCTGTTCTCCTATGGGAGTGTACCTCAACTATACTGCTCCTCATTAGACACAGTCTCTGAGAAAGTGACACCTGATATCAATGTACTTCGACCGACCATGAAATAATGGATTCTCAGAGAGCTTGATACAACTTTGATTATCACACAAGATCCTAGTCACTTCAATTCACAAGCAATTTCCTAAGCCATATGGCTTCGCACAAAGTTGTGCTAGCTGCCATATATTCTACTTCAACTGAGCTCAAAGCCACGGATTTTTGTTTCCTACTACACCAAGAGGTCATTCCTAATCCAATGTTGAAACAATACCCAGTTGTACTTTTCCGATCTACTAAACTTCCATCCCAATCTGCGTCAGTGAACCCATCAACCTGATGTCATTGCCTTGATGTACAATAGTCCATGCTCGACTGTTCCTTGTATATACCTGAGAACCTATTTGGCTATTGTCCAGTGCACCCTCTTGGGTTCCACCATGAACTGACTGAGGGTGTTGACAATCTAACAAATGTTTGGCCTTGTATTGACTAGATACATCAGGGACCCTATAAGTTGCCTGTACAAGGTGGGATCAATGTCTTTATCTTTTGATGCGTCAATCTTCTTCCAGTTGGTGATCATTGGAGTAGCCATAGGTCTACAGTCCTGCATCCTGAATCTCTTCAAGATTTCTGTAGCATATCCCCCTTGTCCAAGGAAGATCTCACCCTTCTGCTGCCAAACTTCCAACCTCAGGAAATAATGCATCTATCCCAAATCCTTCATGTCGAATTCTATCTAGGTTCTTCTTTCAATCTTTGATGAGCCTGGATGATCTTGTCATGAAAAGATCATCCACATATAACACTAGGATTAGAGGCTTATTCTCTACAACAAGATAGTAGATATTAGGGTCTGCATCACTCTTGATGAACCCCATCTTTTGCAAGTAGCCATCAATTCAAATGTACCATGTTCTAGCTGCCTATTTAAGCCCATACAAGGCTTTCTTTAATCTGCATACATGAGATTTCTTCTCATGTGTCTCAAAACCCTCGAGTTGTTCAATGTATACTTCCTCTTTTATTACCCCGTTCAAGAATGTCATCTTGACATCCATCTGATGAATCTCCCACCCCATTTGTGATGCAAGAGATATCATGGTTCTAATAGAAGTATATGTGGCTACTGGGGCGAAGATTTCTTCGTAGTCTATCCCTTCCTTTTGAGCATGCCCCTTAGCCACAAACCTGGCTTTTTATTTCTCCACATTGTCGTCTGCAACATATTTGACCTTGTAGATCCATCTCGAACCTACCACTGACCTGTCCTGAGGCCAAGGTACCACTTCCCAGATATCATTGACCATTATAGAGCTATATTCCTCCACCACAGCATCTACCCATACTTGCTGCTAAAGGACTTCCTGAAAACTATAAGGTTCCCCAACCTGAGCTATTAAGGCCTGGTATCTGTCTGGCTGTCTTCGTTCCCTTTTATTATTACTGGGTGCACCAATGAAGTCCTCTGCATCTCGTAGAATCTGTCGAAGTTCCCAGCTCGTTCTTCCACTAGTAGTAGGCACATCTATCAGCGCTTCCTCTTCCCGAGATTCCTCCTGTTCTGAAGCTTCGTCTTGAGGAGAATTTCTGGCACTAGTTTCTGCTGGTCGAAGTGGTTGGACCAACGACTCGTCTTTCAACTGCTCCTCGGAAGGCATTTCTTGGGATTTCCTTAAAGCTCTGTCCTCCATGAACTTTACATCCCGCCGAACTACTACCTTCCTACTCCCTGGAAGATAAACTCTATATGCCTTAGCATTCTCGCTATATCCCACAAGATTTCCTTTTTCAACAATTTGATCTAGTTTCTTTCTCTTTTCTTCGAGTATACAGCAATACGCTAAACTCCCAAATATCCTGAAATGACTGACTTCAGGTGTCTTCCCGATGAAGACCTTTTTCTGGATTGATTTTGACAATGCCTAGTGTGGAGTCTTGTTCTGGACATAAACTGTCGTGCTGCATGCCTCTGCCCACAGGAGTTTAGGAATATCCTGATCATACAGCATTTCCCTAGCTACTTCCACAATAGTCCTGTTTTTCCTTTCTGCCACTCCATTCTGCTCCGGATTGTAGGGCGTTGTCCACTCCCTTCTAATGCCTTCCTTAGCACAAAAATCGGTGGTCCTTGTCAACATACTCTCCACCATTGTTTGAGCGAAACACTTTTATCTTCTTTCTAGTCAGATTCTCCACTAGAGCCTTGAACTCTTTGAATCGACCAAAAACCTCGTCCTTGATTTTCAGAAAGTAGATCCAAGTCTTCCTAGAATGGTCATCGATGAAGGTGACGAAGTATTCGGCACCACTAAGAGCTTTTGTGGACATCGGCCCGCAGATGTCTGAGTGTATCAATCCTAGCACACTCTTAGCCCTATTGTTACTTCTAGAAAATGCTTCTTTGGCATACTTGTCTAGAGCACACCCTCTGCATACATCATCTCGTTTGGTACTTAGTTCTGAAACTCCTGATACTGTTTTCCTGAGAATTCTCAGAGCCCCATGGTGTGAGTGTCCCATCCTCTTGTGCCATAGTTCATTCAAATCTTTGTCTCCATTACTGCCTATTAGTGCCATTGGTGATTCTAACTGTAACCTGTACAACCTGTTACTTCTGATTCCAATCTCGGCCTTCTGTTTACAACTTGGGTGTTTGACATATACTTTCTCCTTAATGAAGAAAACGTCATAGCCCTTATTTTGAAGTTGAGATGCAGAGAGTAAGTTCATCCCCAATCCTGGCACATGCAGCACATTGGTTGTTTGAAGCCGCTCTCCTGCTTTGGTTTGAAAGACTACAGTACCTCTTCCCACTGGGGTACACTTTGCCTTATTTCCCATGGTAATCTGAAAATTCATTCTTTCTTCCTGATAATCTGAAAAACATTCTTGGATTCCTGTCATACGCCAGGAAGCTCCACTGTCTATATACCAAACCTCAGAGCAGGCAGAGCTTGCTAAGCAAGCAACTTCTTCTTCCAATGTGGAAGCTAACATAGAATAATCGTAATTCATGTCCCTTGTGCATTCTTCTAGAAATCTGCGCGAGTCCCCTTGAGTGGATGCTTCTACCTCATGCTCTTGACCCATAGTCGATTTTTGTCTCATGTTGCCAGATCTCTGCTCTGATACCATGTGAAAATTTCTAAACTGAAATTCTAATGCAGCACTGATTTATTTCACCTACTTATTATTCACAATAACTTATTTACGAAATCCCTTCAGCAAATATTAAAATAAATTCCACTGCAGCTATCACACAATTACTCGGAGAAAAAATACATGCACAAGAACTAATCACATCAACACAGTTGTTTTTGGACAATTGTCCCTGGAAAAACCCAACGCAGGAAAATCGGTGCAGCAGATGAGGGCTTTATTAATCTTCAGCAGCAATTTCTTTTACAAGGAATGGTTTTACAAAGAAACTGAAAGAAAACACTTGAGACTTTCTGACACTTTAGAGACCCTGCTCCCACTTCTATGTCACCTATGCATCACTCTGCGTGGCTCTGAGTGGCTCTGTGTCCCTCTGAGTCAGCCTGCTTAAGGGCTACGTCTCTCCTCTGGACTGCGTCTCTCTCTGCACTGTCTCCCACTGTCCCTGTGTTACCTCTTTCTCAAACATTCCCTGTTGTTGATGACCTCCTCTTCCTCCACCCTGCCACTCTCCCTCTAAAATCGATCTCCTTCTCTTGAGAATCGATTTTCCTTGAGACACTGAGTATCTGCCGGCGTGTCTCCAAATGATCCTCAAGTCTTCTCTTATACTTTTCCTGTTGATGTATCAACGGCCGAGATTAAATCTCTAACCAATGGCTAAGATTAAAACAGACTTGATCCTCATCTCTTAGAAGCTTTTCACCCTTATCTTTATTAATACCCATTAATATTTTTATTTTCCTAAGTTTAGACTTAGGAACCCATTAAAAATATTAATTATTTTAATAACTCCTCATACGGGTGGAATTTCTCAGAACGATTTTTGGGTCTTCGAGATCTCATGTGCCTTAGCCTCTCCTCCAAATTTTAAGGCTAGAACACATCCGATGCTAGAAAAAGTCAACAGCTACAAGATCCCTTAATGAAAGTAGCAGAATGACGAGAGTCAATTGGTGCAAGGGATGATGGAGCAACAGTGACAGAGCTAGAGCGCCAAAGTCTGAAGCAGCGCAGTGGAGTGTTGCAGTAGTGTGGAAGGCACAAAGCAGATACAACAGCAACGCAGTGGCATCATAGGGGCAACAAAGATTAGCAGCAAAAGTAGCTTCAGCGTCAAGGGGCATTCAAACTAACCAGCATGTCAGCTTTTGGGTGGCTTTTCAGTTGCTTACTTCTTAGCAACTGAGTTGCAGTGCAGCAGTTAGTAGTGATAGTGGTATGGGCAACATGATGCAAAATATTGAGAGGGAGCTACAGTACGGATGTAGCAGTGTCATGGGCAACAGTACAGATTGCAACAACATAGTGGATGAAGGGAAACAGGCCGAGCATCAGCAGTGCAGAGAACCGATGTCGTGGATCAGTGTGATACTTCTGCTGGGAAGTATTGCTAGAGCACATTCCTCGCTAAGAGGGAGTCTTGATTTTTGGGTAGCATTGGATGTGCTCTAGCTCCAAAATTTTGTGGAGGGGCTAGAACACATGAGATCTCCAAGACCCAGAAATCGTTTGGAGAAATTCCACCTGGAGTGCATGCTATTCAAATAATTAATTATTTTTAATGGTGCCTAAGTTAAAACTTAGGAAATTAAAATAATTAAAGTGAATTAATGTAAATATGGGCGATAGGCTTCTAAGTGACGAGGATCAAGTCTAATTTAATCTTAGCTGTTGATTAGAGATTAGATCACGACCATTGATTTCTCAACAGGAAAAGTATAAAAGAAGGCTTGGTGTCAGTTGGAGAACACACACAAGGAAAGCAGCACTTGAGCTAGATCGAAATTCTCAGGTGTGGTTTGCTGAGAATTTCAGAGTGAGCTTCTAGTGCAGAGGGGCAGTTCAGCAGTGGGACTTTTGTCCAAGACCGAGAATATATAGCAGAGAGGCATCACAGCACCAGGGAAAGTCAGTGCAGCTCCAGGAGGGTGACACAGACGCTGGAGGGCTGACGCAGTCACATAGAGGCAGCACTAAGGTTTTTGTAAGGCAGATTGGGCATCAATTCAGTAGATCAATTTCTGAGCCAGGAAGGCTCACCGGGAGGGTGACGCAACTCCCAGAGGAGGTGACGCAGTCCCAGAAGCAGCCATTACTGCACAGCACTGGGGACAGCGCAGTCACCTATGGGGTTTGTTCATCCAGTTGCTGGATCCGCCAAAATATTTGTCTCCAGATAGAGTTACTTCTGTCGGGTTTATTCTCTGTTGGGTGAATCGAATTTGGCACCCTAGTTGTATTCAGAAATCTACATAATAATAAAATCCTCATATTTGCTGCACTGGTTTTCCCACACTAGGTTTTTTTGGGGATGTTTAGTCCAAAAATAAGTGTCCTTTGTGTGGTTGTCTCATTTATTTTTCAGTACTTGATGTGTATATTGGTGTAAGTTGCAGTGTATTTGCATTAATATTTTCGAATAATTCTGAAAATAACTTGTTAAAATGAAGAACACAAGTAGGTAATGCAAATCAGTTCACTGCAATAAGATTTTTGATTTATTAGATTCAAAAATTTTCACAGAGAGAAGTGATGAACTGGTACGCAGTTGATGGGGCAGCATTCACAACAAGAGCCATGGAGCATTGATGCTCCTTGGTGACATTGTGATCCAGGTAGATCTACTAGTAGCAGGTTGAATCAGAGACGAACATGGGATTTAGGTATTGGAGGATCCAATCATGTTTTGATGGCTTGGAGGCGTGACGTGAACCAGTGGTTCGGATGGGATCCAGGCATTGGGTCTCAGTTGCGTTGGGCCACCAGATTGGTCCACGGGCTTGGATTGCTTGAGGGCAAGCAATCTTGGGGCAGGAGGACTGTCATGTCCCCATTTTTATTCTTCTTCATAGTACAGCCAGGGTAGATTTCTAGGGCATGGGATGGCTAGGTCTATGGAGCAGGTTATGTCATCAGGAGTCTCGATGGAGTTTTGAGGAGTTTCTATGAGGTCTGGCGGCATTCGCTTGGTATATTCCATCATCCACATAGTTTTCCTTTCATTCCGGCGCATTCGGACAACTTTCAGAAAACTAAGTTATTAGTGGGCTTGACTTAATTAATTACGCTTAAGGTGGCATTCATGGAGGAAGATGTGGCAAAACACCTTAGTGTAATAGCTCGTTGGAATCAGGACGAGAATATCTACATGATGGGATGGTTAGATGAGAGTTTCAGTGACTTGGGGAAACATTATGGCCAATTTACCATTTTCCCGCATTAAAAAGAATATTTTAATTGAAATAAAAGAGGGAAGAGTGCTCTATGATTAAAATAATAATAAAATATAAGGTTCTAGACGAATCTACCAAATCTAAAAAATTGGAGGAGGAGACCTTTGGAGGACATCTTGGAGTTGATATTGTTTTTGTATGAGAGGTTGAGAACCCGGTTCTCTGCTCCATTAGTAGCCCCAGGACGAAAACCCTCGAGTGATTTAGCGAGTTTGGGCGAGCACCCATCTCCCCTTGGTGGATTCATTCAGAAACCACAGGTCTAGTGATTCTTTTTCTGTTTTAGTTTGGAGACCGAAGGGTCGTTCCCAACTATTGTATTGGCATATATTTATATATAATAAAGCTGGATTTTGGTTGCTGCATTTCTCCTTGTTCCTAATGTTGTGCTTTTTAATGAGAGTTTTATGCAATTTGTAGGTTTATGGCTTCAGTCAAATTTCAGGTGTTTTTTTTCATGGCAATTTCCTGTTAAGTGCTTGATAATTTGATTTGAAGGGTTTGTTCAAAATTTCCTCCATTTGGGACATTACAATGGGGACTTTGACTAATATAATGATGAACCAAGCATGAAACCCATGCTTTAATAAGTCATTGTTACAATAATAAAAATTATTTTCTTTTTTCTTTTGATAAGTACATTACAAGATGACTCAAATACATTAAATGAAGAACAAAGTTGAGCATACTCATTCGACAAGATTGTTACCATCGCTCTCTATCCCTGAGCAGAAATAGGAGAGCATCTCCATGGATTTTATCATTGGGTTACCTCAGGTATTCGGTAAGGACTACATATATGTAGTGGTGGACTGGCTTACGAAGTTTGTGCACTTCTTTGCCATACCATCTAAATATTCAGCAGCACAAGTGGTTGAGCTATTCTTCAGGGAGGTCTTCTAATTGCATGGGTTGCTGAAGGCCATCGTGAGCAACAGAGACATTATATGGGTGGTTCCTGGTAGGAGTTATTCAGACTTGTGGGGATGGAGACATCGAGCACTAGTCACCACCCACAAACTGAAGGGTAGACTGAGATAGTCAACAAGTGGCTGGAGGGTTATCTCAAAAATTATGTATCTGGCCAACAGAAGGCATGGATAAAGTGGTTGCATCTAAGGGAGCACTGCTACAACACCACTTTCCAATGTCTATTGGTATGACGCCCTTCAAAGCACTGTATGGATATGATGCCCCAACATTTGAAATTACATACTTGGGGATAGTCGTGCCCCTTTGGCTAAAAATTGGATTTAGGAGAGCTAAGGTATCCTACAAGTCCTCAAGGACAATTTACAAACATATCAAAACCAACAAAAATTATATGCAAACAAGCATACGTAGAGCGCAGCATTGAAGTAGGAGACATGGTATACCTTCGTCTACAACCCCACAGGCAGTCATTACTCAAAACAAAGGGGGCAGAAAAACTAAAACTCAAGTTCTATGGGCCATATAGAATCGTGAGACGAGTTAGAGAAGTGGCCTATGAGCTTGATCTTCCTGAGGGATGTAAAATTCGCAATGGATTCCATGTTTCGTCCCTCAAAAAGGCCTTAGGGAAGCATGTAGTCAATTTCACTGAGCTCCCCCCATTAGACAAGGAAGGAGAGCTAATTCTAGTTCCAAAAGAGATTCTAGAGACAAGGGAGTGAAAGTTGAGGAATAGAACCATGGAGTACCTGGTGAAGTGGAAGGATTTACGAGTTGAAGATGCCACTTAGGAAAGTGAATAAGCACTCAAACATCTGGAACTAAAGTTGCTTGAGGGCAAGCAATCTTGGGTGGGGAGGACTATAATGTCCCCAACTACTTAGGAAGCATGAGACGAGGTTCCACTAACCTAATAAAGTTTCCGTAGGCTAAGGCGGGAAAAAATTTAACTAAGGGAACATGATTCGCGTAGGAAAAACATTATAAATGTTAAAGTGGTGAAAAATGGGTTATATCCTAGGCTAATGAAAAGTCACTTTCAATTTATAAAGTGAAAAAGTTCCTAAAGTGACTTTATAAAATTAAAAAGGTAAAATGGTGCCAAAGGTGGAAAAGGTGGTCACTAAGTTATAAAAGGGGAAAAGTGAGGAGTCTCTCCTCATTCTATCATTTGTCATTTGACAAATAGGGATTTTTTGAGAGATTTTGGAGAAGAGCTTAGGGTCTGAGAAACCCTAGCTGTCATTTTTAGCTTCGGTGTTGAAACTATACATCTTAGTTGATTCAGAGAACAGAGTCACTCAGATTTCGCCGTCGTGCTTACTTGAAGAAGAAGATTTGCAGAAGATAATGGACATAAAAATGTTATCAATTGATTTTATCTTCTAATTTTGTGTTTTCTATATATCATCTTACAGATGGGAGCTCCAAGCTAAATCTGAGGTCAATATTACGATTGAAGAGGGGCTAAGCTCAGCCATAAGTTCCAGGGCCGAGTTCATTCATTATTTGGTTGGTCAAGTTCTGGTCATATTGGGCTGAGTTTCTCATTGTGTAGGGGGTCAAGTTACCTCTCCTTATTGCTGGTTCAAATTTTCTCTCTTTGTTGGTGCGTATCTGAGCTAACAGAGGACCACACTCAGTCCCTAATCTCATGGTTACAGTGCTGAAGGAAAGGGACCTAGTTTCACTGTGCTCTCTGGAGTTGGGTTGAGTTTCTCTCTTGTTGATGACAGTCAAGACTCAAAACAAAGGATGTAGTCTCCTTTCCTTATTGGCTACGCCTTATATTTCTGAGCACAACAGTTATGTCAGTGGGCGATCTGAGCTGAAATTAACAAGTTTAAGGGACCACATTTATATAAGTCTCAAAAGGGGGTTCAGTCATTGATTTATGTGGGACGTGTTCATTCATATAGAGGCCTGTTCGAGCTGCCTATATTTCAAGTCATCTCTTGCTGAAGCGTACTCCTGAGGAACAATGATATCAATATATTTCCAACTCATATTTGTTCTCTATCCACCATCCTACAGTACCCTTATTATTTTATATTTTGCTGGTGTCTATGATCATATTGCTTCTTTATTGCTGTAGCGAATGTATATCAGTGGTATGCGTTATCCTCATATCCCAATCCAAGTTATATCTTATTGAGTTGTGGTAATCTTGTGGTGTTACTCTTGTACTGTGCTCTTTATTTGAGATTTATAATGAAAAATGCACCTACAGTCATATGTCCTTAAACCATTTGACAAAATGTCTCTCTGAAGTAACTCAGTTATGTTGAATTTATACTTATAACTAGGTTCAGTCTTCATAGTGTATAGTTTCTCATTAATTATAATTTGTTTAGCATGCTTTTCATGTTGGAGTCAAAAAGATTTTATTTGAAGTCAAAAGAAAATAATTTTTTTAAGTATTGTGTCCCTCAAGTAGGCTAAGTCGGCCCTTCTGGCAGATAAGTCAGCTCAGCTCAAGTGACACCCTTTCACATACACAAGAAGGGTATTTATACACCTAGTCACCCTCCTCCAAGTTTCGGAATTCTGTAGCAACTCATATATCACCTATGTACCATAACAAGAGGCACTTCTCATGGCAGAACAGAGGCATTTTGCGTGATGAATATGAGTTATTCAAGGGATAATCTCCTGAAGCATGTGGATTCCGAGCTATCTATAACACTATGTTCCTGAAGCATCCAAGTTACCTATGGCTCTATGTATGTTCTTGTAGTGTTTGTGATAGTTCATATGAAGTTTTCTGAGGCAAAGATAAGAATCATATCTTGGACAAACTTGTGGCAACATTCTAATGGACTAAATTGCTAATGTTTTCATGGAGGACTGACTCGGCAATTGAGGAACTAGTTGTTACTATGACTTGGATTTCTCCTGTTGACAAAGATTCTGTAAGGAAAGGTTTGATGGGTTTTCCCTTTGTGGGTTTTGCCCTGGCCACTGGCCTAATCTCTGGTGTCTCTTGTTTCCTATGCACTTTGATTTCTGCTTTTCTTTATGTTTTGAATATGTAATTACTTGATGACATAATCTAATGAAGTAAATGCTAAATGAAAGAAATATATATATAGTCAAAAGTAATTATCATGTTAAGAAATTCTAGATTGCAACCAAATTTCCACATTGTATCATAGCTAGTTTTGAGTGGCAACCTGATGGGACAAGTTCTATATGAAATATCTCTGTGACAATTTCTTGCATCCAAGATCTGAAACATTTATCTGAGGCCGAGTTCAAGGATAGCTGAACATCGGTAATTCTGGGCAGAGTTATGTTTGAGTTATTTAGTGCTCTCTCTGTAATAGCTGAGCCTGAAAATAGTGTTCCTGAGGTAGGTCAAAGACCCCTGTTTGTAGAAGAAAACAAGGCCAAGTGAGGGCCAAGTCTCCTCAAGGAAAAGAGCAGGTCGAAGAAGTCCGTTGAGTACAAACTATCTCTGAGAAGTTTCTTGAAGTGACTTGTATCCTGTGCATGAACCAAATTCAATAACAATCAGTTTTGTGGCTTGATTCTTTATGAGTGGTCCAAAATCTGCAACAAATCACCTGTGCAGTAGGCCAAAAACTGTTATGACACCTGTGACAGAAATTTGAACCTATAACAAAAGATCCAAACTATTACAAAGTCTGTGATATAGAGATCTGAATTAACACAGAGGTCTGTTGTATATATTGTGTGACAGAGATCTGTGGTCTGTGGTATATATTGTGATAGAAATCCGAGGTCTGTGCTATATATTGACAGAGATCCGAGGTCTGTGGTATCCGAACTAATACAGAAGTCTGTGAGATTCGAACTAGTACAAAGAATCTGTGGTGACATCCTGTGGTTCAGACTCCAGAGTATATTGACAAGAAGCCAATCTGATGTTCGATTTCTGACCTTAAATATAAGGAGGAGGTGAGACCTAGTCACAAGCTATGTAGTTGATTGGAAAAGAATTGACCTGGTACATATCTCTGCCTAAACAAAATAACTTTGGAAGAAATGATTAGGGCCTAATAATCTGAAGCATGGTGCTCAAGGTATGTATTTGTTTATCTTTATATCTCAAACAGATTTGTCAGCAAAGGTCTAATCTAGGGCTAGTCATAAGTCTGTTCTCTTTGAATCTAATTACTTCTAATCCATTGAAGCAAGAAGATCTCAGCATGTCATAAAGGTATGTGCAAAGCTCTTTACATTTAGAAGATTGAGTCAATTAAATGGTATTATTAAATGTGATTGTGAATACAATATTGTCTAATACTAAGTGACATTTTTTTTCCATGTAAATCATGATCAATCGAGTATAAGAACCAAGAAACCAGAGATCTGGATTACAAGAAAGTCTGCAAGAAGCAGGTAATGAAAAGATGCATTGCATATGACAAGACATAATTGATATGATAGTTGATACTTGTAAAACTTGCAAATCTGCAAGATCGCACGTTTTGAAGATTGAATCATCCAATGTTCGTAAATCCTAGCAAATGTCTAAACAAGAAAAACCCTAGGACTAATCATTTCCATTGTAAGAAGAAACCCTAGCTCTTGGGAATGACATAAATGACATCATGCTGATGTGAGGTCTAAGACTAAGAGGGAGCTGACCTTTCTCAAAAGATAAGAATAATTTTTCTCTTTAAACAAGACTATTGTTATTGCCTTTAATTTTTTATTTACTATTGTTATTGTCTTTAATTTTTGGATAGTCTCTTATCTATCTATCCTTGGTTATAATTGTTCTTCCATGACCTCCGTATCAAGATTGCAGGTACATATTAGAAGTTGCCAAGGTTTTGACAACGGTAGGAAGAAGTGGAAGAACGAAGCAAAGCAAGAGGACTTTCCATAATTGCAACTTGAAGGATATTGTACTAGATGAGCTCCAAGTTCAAAGGGAGCAGACGGTTTAATGTATACCTTGATTGTCAAGATCTGCAGCAAACAGCAGGATGGAAGCAAGATTTGAGAAAGTTATGTTCATTTCTGGTAGCATCAGATGTGCTCTTAGCCTCAAAATTTGCAGGGAGACTTGGACACATATATTCCACAATACCCAGAATCGTTTTGGGAAATTCCACCTAGAATCAATTTTATTAAAATAATTAATTATTTTTAATGGGTACCTACGTCTAAACTTAGGAAATTAAAATAATTAAAGAGTATTAATCAAACTATGGGTGAAACTTCTAGAAGAAGACGAGGATCAAGCCAAAATGATCTGAGCCATTGATTAGAATCTAATATGGGTCGTTGGTTCTCAACAAAAGGATTATAAGAAGAGGCTTGATGGGCATTTGGAAAATATATCGAGTGGAGGTCAGAAGATCGAATTTTTGAAGCACAGCAGTCGCCAAGGAGATAATTTGAAGTGATCTTTTGCAGTGAGGGGCAGGGATAGTTCTGGTTGGAGATTTATCTTGATCCGGGAAAACTCAGCAAAGGAGGCAGAGAGAGATCTGGGAGAGGCAGCACAGAGACTAAGCTAGCCAGCGTAGGCAGACACAAAGATAGCGAATAGATTCCTGAAGCCGGAAGCGGGGGTGTGAGGTCGGGAGGTGCAAATCGAAGTTCTTGGGAGTCAAATCAATCAGCAGAGGGAGTGACGTTGTCCCTAGACATTATGACGCTGGGTTGACGCAGTGACTACGTAGAGGCAGTGCAAATGCAGCAATGGGAAAGCCATTCTGTTGCTGGATCAGTCAGGATCACCTGTCAGTGATATTCTTTGTACTAGATAGCTAGCAAGGCATCTAGAGATTGTATTCAGAAACTAGTGCTTAATAATACAAACCCTCAGTTGTTGCATCGGCTTTCCCACATCGGGTTTTTATGGGGACGTTTGTCCAAAAATAATGGTGTAATGTGGTGTGTTATTTCTTTCTTGCTCAGTTTCTTGTTTCCGCTTATAATTTAATTGGTGAAGACTGCAGTGTATTAGTTTCGGTGTTTACTATAGGAAACAGTAGATTATTTGTTCAGTGGTTAACAAATAGAAAGAAATTAATCAGTTGTTGCAGTGGTGATTCAAGTAATCGAATTTTCACAAGTTATCCCTGTAAGAGGGAGTGGATCATGTCAAGACGTTTGCCTCAGTTGTCTCATATTTTTGAAGAGTGTGAAAAAGCGTCATGATCAAGGATGATCATATTTAATTTGTCTCTGACTGAGGGAGAAATTGTGAAGAAAGTATTGTCTTCAAAAGGGAGCAGTAAAGTTTGAATATATATTTTTCATTGATGAGCAAATAGTCGATATGCTGATGAAACCTCTTTCTGAAAAGAAGTTTGAGATGCATCTTTGATTAAGAGGTAGCGATGACTATATTATTGATATGGGTTCTCCCTGTGTCTTGTACTTTGACCTGAATTAGGGAGGTTAACCTTGTGTCAAGTACATTGACCAGAACTAGGGAGAATGGTTTGAAAAATTGGATAACATCAGACTGACATTCTTCCTGCGTTATGCACTTTGACCTGATTAGGGAGGTTATCACTGTGTCAAGTACATAGGCCTAATTAGGAAGAATGGTCTGGTGGACTGACGTTCTTCCTATGTCATTGTATAGTGACCTGATTAGGGTTGTAATCCCTGTGTCACTTTGACCAGATTAAGAAGAATGTTCTTGTGGACAGACATTTTCCTATGTCATTGTATAGTGACCTGATTAGGGTTGTAGTCCCTATGTCACTTTGACTTGTATAGGAAAATGGCTCGGTAGAGGACAGTGATTATTTTTGTGTCATTGTGTAGTGACCCAATTAGGGAGGTTATCCCTGTGTCACTTTGACTTGACTAGAGAGAATGGTCCTAGAGGTTGTAGCCTCCCAACACTATGCACTAATCTCTTTCTAAAGTGAGCTTGTTTTGCCCTACGTCAAAGTTACTGACTGGGTTATGGCAGTGCAGTTGATGTTGGTAATGATATTGATGATGATGCTTATCCTAATCTTGATGAACCTTTCTTATAGAAGTATTCAGCTTGAGAACATCTTGATAGTCATTATGAATACCTCCCTAGTTAAGAGGGAGTGTTGAAATTGTAACTAGGTTCGATCTTCATAATGTATAGTTTGTCATTAATTATAATTTGTTTAGCATGTTCTTCATGCTAGAGTCAAAAATATTTTATTTGAAGTCAAAAGAAAACATTTTTAAAAGTATTTTCTCCCTCAAGTAGGCCAAGTCAGCCCTCCTAGTAGATAAATTGGCTCAGCTCAAGTGGCACCCTTTTGTTGGAAATACTGAGAGGGAGGGTGAATCAGTATTCCTTTTCAATTATTACTTTTACCAGTTAGATTACTTATATTTAGAACACAAAATGAACAATAAGAATAAATGTTTTATTAATTTCTTCAATAAATCAAGTACAATATACATAGGGCTCCAACCCTAGATGAAGACATCGATCTTCAATCTCCCAGGCTCCAACCTATATTTGCCAAGCACCGACTTGGACTTCCAAGGCTCCAACCTTGTCAATTTTGAGGCCCCAACCTCGAGGGCTCCAACCCTATATCTGGTTCAGGCTCCGACCTAGTTTCTTGAGATTCTCTAGAGCTCCAACCCTATCCCCCAGGCACCAACCTTGTCTTTTCAAGGCTCCAACCTCTTGGTCTCCAACCATATATCTGGTTCAGGCTCTGACCTGGTTTCTTGAGGACCCCGATCCTCTAGGGCTCCAACCCTATCCTCCAAGGCACCAACCTTGTCTTTTCAAGGCTCCAACCTCTTGGCCTCCAACCCTTAGCTTCACTACGTCAAGATGTGTTTTGGTTATACTTCATGGTTCCCTATGTCTTCTTCAACGAGCCCTGTCAATCTTCGCTTAGTCTTTGCTTTAGTCTTCACGTCACATCATCAATGACAACCTTGATCTCTTTAGAAGTTGTCTCCACAGCTCTTCATAATACCCAATCAAACTTTTCCAACGTTACTCCATGAGGCCTTCAATCACGCATCAAGGTCTCCAAAAATGTCTCCAAGGTCAACTTCTATTATGCTTCCAATTGTCTTCAATAAGCCGCTCCAAGTGAAAGTCAAAGCAATACTCCTCAGAGTATGCTCCAAAATTGATCTTCAAAATGGTCTCCAACAAGCTCAAGTCTTCCCCAAATAATGGCTTCCAAAACACTCAAATGAACCCTTCAAGAATACACTGAGATGTCTTCAAAAATGTCACTAAGGTTTGCTTCAAAATGTCCACGAAGTAAGCCCACAAGTTAGATCAATCAAGCCCAATAAAACTGCCCAAACAAGCTCAACAATTTTGCCCAATCAAGAATGTCTTCAAACAGTTCTGAACAGCAGATGTTTTCAAATACTTCTGAACTGCCAATAATGTGCTTCAAAAGTATGCAATAAACTGCCAACTCTTGTGCTTCCAAGGTCTGCAATTGTTAAAATTGGCAACTAGGGCCAAACTCCATGTGTATCACCTTATTTATGGCTTCCGATATTTTTCCTAGATTCCTCTCGTCGAGAGGTGTAGGATTGATCTAAAGATCATCCAATTCTGATAAGTATTTATGGAGATATGAATTTATTTTGATTATGGACAAATTGTCAAGGTGGGCCAGCAAACTTATGTAGGCTCACAAGCCCAACAGTCACGTCTATTCATCCTCAACGTTTGCATATAAATACAAGGAGCATTCTCCTCATTTGGACAATTCAATTCACTCATCTTCTCTCTCTCTCTCTCCCCTACACATAAAAGGAGCCTCTCTCTCTCTCTCACACGTGTGGCTGAAAAGAAGATGTCCTAGGGCAAGGAAGACACAAAAAGGACACTAGGGCAGCAGGTCATCTCTTTGACCAGCGTTGACCAAGCGTTGACCTTCCAAAAGTGTGGATTGGGTGTGGTTGCCTCTCCTAGGCAAGCAGCAATTTTTGGCACACAAATCGAGGTAATCTGACCTCTGGTTTGACCGGTGTTGACTGCCCTAGTTTAGGTCTACAGTTGACTTCAGAAATCTACAAATTGACTGAAATCTTGGGGCTGTTCAAGGGTTGTTTCTTCAGGCTATTCGAGGACAAGTTGACCGAAAATTGACCAAGTAATTTTGAGGTTAATTTCAACTAGTTTGACCAAGTTTGACTTTGCTGATCTAGGGTTTGCTGCTGCTGATATAAAATTACAGAATTCAAATTTTGTACTATTTCTCTCTGCTGAACTATTGAAGATAAAAGAAGATTTGATCAAAGGGTTTCCCCGCATTGGGGTTTGTCCCTGGCTAGCCGCCACATCTTGTGTCTCTTGCCTTGGCTTGTTTTCTGTTGATCATTTAATGTTCTATCTGCACTTTACTTAATATATATGTGATTGCTAATCTGTGGCTAATAAGAAGAAAAATAAGTAAACTGCTCTAAGCATAGAACATACCATAATTTAACATGGTATTAGAGTTGAGGTGAAGACAAAGCCCAAGCAAGAGCAAGAGCAACCACCGAAGAGAAGGTTGGCAAGGCTATCTTCATGAAATCATTGGGTCCTCAACACACTTCCCTATTGAAGACAAACTCCGTGAGAAATCTAACTATCATGAATGGAAGATGTTTCTCTATCTAACATTAGAAGAGTAGGAAGTGTTGGACCATGTGAGAGGCGGGATTGTTGAGCCTCCATCAAATGCATCTGCCGCTGCTAAGAACAAATGGACCAAGGGAGAAGTCAAAGCAAGGAAGATCATCCAAGACTCTATCGACAAGCGCTTGGTGGCCTATGTTTCCGAGCTGAACACCTCCAAGGAGATCTACGATAGATTTGTGAGTTTATTTAAAGTTAATGATGCAAATCAAGTCTTGTTTCTTAGAAATAAGTTGAAGGAAATTAAGAAGGGCAAAGATGACAGTATGCAAGCATATTTCTTAAGGATCACCGAGATCAAGAATGATCTCCTATCTATTGGGGAAGTAATTCCTAATAGGGAAATGACACTCACAACTCTTGGAGGACTGCCATTTGAATGGCATATATTCAGGACTACTCTTCTCAACAATAATGTAATTCCTACCCGGATGCGGGTGGCATTAACAGTTATCAATGACAAAATGCACAATTCAAACATCTGGCCTGAGTCCTGACAGATGGCAAGCAGATGATCTGTAGGATACGCGTCGTAGGATGGTGAATTAAGTTCAAGGCAGATGAAATTAATATCGAGCAGTCTCGAATATGGTCTGGCATTAATGCGAGCATCGCTGCACAGCAAACAAGTTGGCTTATTGGCATGGATCCGCACAATGCCCCTGTCTCAGCCGCTGGTTCTTTTTATTATGAAGCAGAGCCGCTTCAGCACCTCTGCATGGTCTTTTGAGTCTGGCTGTCAGCTTGGATTTGGAAGCTCGCTGTAACTTTCCGCACTCCTACTGTTCCTGGCCTGCTTTGCCTCAGTTGCTCTCCCGGCACATTTGCCTCTCTGACTATGCCTCGCAGCCGAGGAATCCCACGTCAACGTAGCCACATAGGGAACAGAGGTCACCCTTCTCGCCCTACTCCACAGAATGTTGCCCCTATCGCCTCAGCTCCCCCTTCTTCTCCGCCTCTGGATCAAGCTAGCCCTATCCCGAACAATTCACTCCAGACCTCCAGGTTTACTTTTCAAATTCGGCTCAACAGGCCTGTTTTGACAGCAAGTATTACCATAATTGTCTCGGAGGAGGAGAGCAACCAGCTCAGCTCGACTCCAACTATCTCCACCCACTCTCAGGAAGATAGTGTTCTTCAAGGGGACTTGACAAGGATGGTGTTCCATGCGGATCACATGCAAGAGGAGGCCCCTGTTTCGGAAGCGCCTCAGTAGCCAATGGATCCAACTCAGAGTGATATTCTGGCCTGCGGGCCGTCTCAAAGGGCAGTTGGTATTTTAAATATGGTAACTACTCCTGATGGAGGCGCACCGGCATATGATGAAGACGGTTTCGTGACCTGGGTAGCTTCTACCAGCCAGGTGAACGAGGACAAGCCAGCTTCACCAAAACATGCAGATTAATCATGTCTCTTCTCTGTCGGGTGGCCTTCTAGCCTATATGCTATGCAATTTTGGTTTTGTGTCTTTGATTCTAAAGTTAGATGTCTGTGTCTGGTTCATTCTCACGCAACAGGCAGTGGCAACAGCCAAGATAGGTTCTACTTTTTGTTATAAATATGGCTATGCTAGTTGCTTTTCTGCTTTTTTGGTCAATGAAGGGCATGACGATCTCAGTCTTGGTAAAATATTTCAGTTTGTCAGAGCCCAAAGTCAAAATTTT
The DNA here is from genome assembly GCA_000404065.3 of Pinus taeda. Lineage (NCBI taxonomy): Eukaryota > Viridiplantae > Streptophyta > Pinopsida > Pinales > Pinaceae > Pinus > Pinus taeda. The sequence continues at coordinate 146,808 of APFE031332605.1, forward strand.
GAAGTCTGTACTGTAAATTTGGTTGAAGGCCTGAACTGTAATGTCCCTGAGGTTCTTGTTGAGGAATGGCCTTGGCCTCCTCTGAGGTCTTGACCTCATTGTATATATTTTTACACCTTTTTTAATAGAATTAGTATTTACGAAGAAAAAAAAACAATAATGTAATTCCTGAATTGAGGAATTAATGGCCAGATGCATTCAAGAAGAAACGAGGATGGAAGAGTAAGAAATGCCTATACTTAAAGGTCATCCCTCTGCCTTTTCTTCTCATACTAAAAGAAGAAACAATTCCGGGGCTAAATTCAAAGGAAAGGTTGGACCAAAGGGTGGAAGAAAAGGAAGATGTTACAATTGTAATAAAACGGGTCACTATGCAAGGGAGTGCCCTGATAAAAGGGACTCACACCGAGACGATGATCAAAATCCCTCTCAAGGCAATCAAAAAAATGGTAGGTCAAATGGCAGAGGTAAAAGAAGTGTCGGAAATCAAGGAAGAGGACAACCATTCAAGAAGGCAAGAAATTCCAAGTATGAATCTAACACTATTAACAATAAGCAGGATGAATATTATCTACCAGCAGCTCTATCTACTACTGCTTCCCCGAACTCGCTGGGAAATTGGCTTATGGATAGTGGTGCCTCAAGGCACTTCACTGATTACAAAGAAGCTCTCTATAATCTGATACAGAAGGAAACCAACCTGGAAATTTTTCTTGGAGATAATTCAAAATATCCCATGAAAAGCATAGGAAATGTCACTCTTCAATTGAATCAGGGTAATACCATCCACTTACAAGATGTATTATATGTGCCTAATCTGAAAAAGAACCTGGTGTCCATTTCGGCAATGGAAGACAAAGGCTACAAAGTGGCCTTCAGCGATGGCAAGGTACAAAGAACTTTAAAGATGCTTTTACTCTTGGGTCTCGAGTTGATTCATTATATCAGGTTGGAGAAAGTCCGATGGGTGTCATGTCTTGTGACACATCTCTTCAGTTCAAACTATGGCATCAGAGGTTTGCTCACCTTCATTATAAAACTCTACCCGATGCAAGGAAAATGGTGACCGAGATGCCCGAGTTCAGATTAGAGCAAGAAGGTGTATGTCCAAGATGTGCCAAAGGGAAGCTCAAAAGGGGACCATTCCCCTCAAGCCAAAGCAAGACCTCCGATATATTGCAGTTGGTTCACTTAAACATATCCCGTATGATGCCTGCAAACTCCTTGGGAGGATATTTATATTACCTCACTTTTACAGATGATTATTCTCGCAAGACTTGGATATACTTCTTGAAAAAGAAGGATGAAGTGTTCTCCTGGTTTCGGCACTTCAAAGCCTTGATCAAGAATCAAACCGAAAAGAAGATCAAGATCTTAAGGACTAATAATGGGACTGAATATGAATCCAATGAATTTCATGACTTTTGCAAAGAGGCTGGCATTAAGAGGGAGACTACTACACCATATACTCCCGAGCAGAATGGTGTGGCAGAAGGGAAGAATCATACAATTGTGGAAGTTGTCTGTGCTATGCTCCATGATCAAAGACTTCCGAAGTTTCTATGGGCCGAAGCTGCAAATACCGTCGTATATGTACAAAACTGATGCCCTCATCAAGCATTGGGTTCCCAGACTCCCGAAGAAATGTTCACCAGTAAGAAACTTGACGTATCTCATTTTAGAATTTTTGGAAGCCCTGTATATTTTCATGTGCCTAAAGAAAAAAGGAATAAATTGGATGCATCTGGAAAGAAAGGAATCTTCGTGGGCTATAGCAAAAATACTAAGGGCTATAGAATCTATGTAGCTGGTCAAAGGGAAGTCGAGATTAGTCATGATGTCACCTTTGACAAAGATATGGCTCTTAGCAAGGTAGACAATCATCCTACTTTAAGGGGATCTAAAGAAGCTGACACCGGGGAACCGAAGGAAAAGGAAGATGAGACAATGCCCGATGTGGAAGAACCTATGGATCTTATTGATCCACCTCCACAAGAGCCTTCCTCTTCTAAGAAGAGACCTTCATGTCTTAGGGGGACACTTGATGATGCTAAAGGACACATTGCACCTCGAGGAACCTTCCGTGAAAGTAAGAAGCCAAACAGGTATCAGGGATACCTGAGCATCATGAGCACGATCATCCAAAATGAACCTTCGTCATTCACAGATGTCGTCAAGCATCAAGTATGGAAGGATGCTATGACCGAGGATTATGATTCCATTATTAAAAACGATGTTTGGGATGTGGTCCCCAGACCTCAGGACAAAGCAGTTGTCACTTCAAAATGGCTTTACAAGATAAAGCATGCAGTTGATGGAAGTGCGGAAAAGTATAAGGCTCGTTTTGTGGCTCGTGGCTTCTCTCAGAAGGAAGGTATAGACTATGATGAGATATTTGCACCTGTTGCCCGATATACCACCATCCGCTCAATCATAGCCCTTGCTGCTTCGCAAGGATGGAAACTACATTAGATGGATGTCAAGACTACATTCTTACATGGTTTAATCAAAGAGGAGGTCTATGTGAAGCAACCCGAAGGATTGGAGATTTATGATCGAGAATCTCATGTGTGCAGGTTGAAGAAGGCCCTCTATGGGCTAAAGCAAGCACCCCGAGCATGGTATGAGAGGATAGATAGCTACTTGATGAAGTTGGGATTCACTAGGAGTGAAGCCGACCCTAACCTTTACTTTAAGGTTATAGATGACAAGCCTCTCATACTAGTGCTGTATGTTGATGACCTCTTTCTAACATGTGCAGACCCTCTCATTCACAAATGTAAGAGGGAGCTGGCTTCTGAGTTCGAGATGAAAAACCTAGGACTTATGCACTATTTCCTAGGACTAGAAGTCCGGCAGAAACCAGGGGAGATTTTCCTATCTCAAGAAAAATATGTGGTGAAGATATTGGAGAGATTCGGCATGGTGGACTACAAGCCTGTAACTACCCCGACAGAGCTTGACTTCAAGAAGTTAAGAAGTAGTGCTGCCAGACTTGTTTTACAAAATGCTACCGAGTATCGTCAACTCGTCGGAGCATTAATGTTCTTGGTGAACTCCCATCTGGATATATGCTCTGCAATCAACACATTGAGTCAACATATGGTTGAGCCTCACCACTCACATTGGATTGGTGCTAAGAATCTGTTGAGATATCTTTGTGGCACAATCACTCATGGGTTGAGATACACTGTCGGAGATGTGAGACTACTTGGATATACTAATGCTAATTGGGCAGGCAGTGTGGTGGACCGGAAAAGCACTTCCGGGTGTTGTTTCTCTTTGGGATCTACCTCAATATCCTGGATGAGCAGGAAGCAAAAGTCGGTGGCTTTGAGCACTACCGAGGCAGAGTATATTGCTGCTAGCATGGCCTCCTGTGAGGCAGTCTGGTTGTGAAAGCTCTTCAGTGAGTTGTTTGGATTTACATTGGATACCACCGTGATTTTGTGTGATAACCAGAGCGGGATCTGTTTATCAGAGAATCTTGTATTTCATGATCGCTCCAAGCATATTGATATCAAGTACCATTATATTCGAGATATGGTGCAGCGAGGAGAAATAAGGCTCCAACATACTGGTAAAGATGAACAGGTCGCCGACATTTTGAAAAAGCACCTAGGAAAGGTCAAATTCCTGACTTTCCGAGAACGACTTGGTGTCGTTCAGAGACCCTCTTATGAGGGTCGAGTATGATGTATTGAGCTCTAGGAGCTCCAGGGGAGCGCGGGGTACTTCTTGGAGTGACATGTGACCACAAGGCGACTCACCATCCCCTGGTGGTGCACTATGTATAGGGTAAAGGTTCAACCTTCCCCTGTGACACCCATGGCGACTGTGGAACAGGATGCTTAGTTCTCCTGTGGGCCAGGATGATTCGTTCTCCGTGGCGACTATGGAGCAGGATGATTAGTTCTCTGTGGCATCCACTGGACAGGATGATTCGTTCTCCTGTGGACAAGATGATTAGTTCTCCTGTCGAGGCATCCTACCCATGTAGTCTAGGACACATGGGAAGTACCTCTCATCTGATCAATGAGCATGGAAATGAGGATAGGGACCATAGTAGTACTATCGATGGACGCATCACTGTATCTACCATACTTCCTATGCTAGGATGACCTCCATTGATCTGGGATCAGTGAGAGTGGTTCACACACTGAGACTAACTTCGGGTCAGTGGAGGATGGTATGATACATCCTCGATCATTTCTTCTTCTTCATAGTTAGAGCAAAGCAGAGTGGGGTCAAGCTATACAGGACAATGCATTTGATGGATGGATAGTAGCGATAGTCTAACAAATTGCAGATGAAGTTCTCCCTAGTTGAAAGGGAGTGTTAAAATTGGCAACTAGGACCAAACTCCATGTGGATCACCTTATTTATGGCTTCTGATATTTTTCCTAGATCCCTCTCATCGAGAGGTGTAGGATTGATCTAAAGATCATTCAATTCTGATAAGTATTTATGGAGATATGAATTTATTTTGATTATGGACAAATTGTCAAGGTTGGCCAGCAAACTTATGTAAGTTCAGAAGCCCAACAGTCGCGTCTATTCATCCTCAACGTTTGCATATAAATACAAGGAGCATTCTCCTCATTTGGACAATTCAATTCACTCATCTTCTCTCTCTCTTTCCTACGCATAAAAGGATCCTCTCTCTCTCTCACACGTGTGGCTGAAAGGAAGACGTAGAAAGAAGGACGCTAGGGCAATAGGTCATCTCTTTGACCAGCGTTGACCAAGCATTGACCTTCCAGAAGTGTGGATTGGGTGTGGTTGCCTCTCCTAGGCAGACCGCAATTTTTGGCACGAAAATCGAGGTGATCTGACCTCTGGTTTGACCAATGTTGACTTCCCTAGTTTAGGGCTGCAGTTGACTTCAGAAATTTGCAAATTGACTGAACTTTTGGAGTTGTTCAAGGGCTGTTTCTTCAAGCTGTTCGATGACAAGTTGACTGGAAATTGACGAAGTAATTTTGAGGTCAATTTCAACTAGTTTGACCAAGTTTGACTTTGTTGATCTAGGGTTTGCTGCTGATGATATAAAATTACAGAATTCAGATTTTATACTATTTCTCTCTGTTGAACTATTGAAGATAAAAGAAGATTTGATCAAAGGGTTTCCCCGCATTGGGGTTTGTCCCTGGCTAGCCGCCACATCGTGTCTCTTGTCTTGGCTTGTTTTTTGTTGATCATTTAATGTTCTATCTGCACTTTACTTAATGTATATGTGATTGTTAATCTGTGGCTAATAAGAAGAAGAATAAGTAAACTGCTCTAAGCATAGAACATACCATAATTTAACAGCAATAGACTACCAATACTGTGCCTTCAAGATCTGCCATACACTGCTAATCCTGTGGTTTCAAAATTTGCAGTAGAGAATTAATATATCTGCTCCAAAGGTCTGAAATGATCTTATGGTAATTCCAGAAAATTAATAATAAGTCCAGGAGCCAAGTTTGGTCCAAGAGTTTCTTCACAAGCTCCAAAGTGTTGTTCCCACAGGTCTGAATTTTTAAGTACAGGTCTGATTTTTGTCACACAAGATTCAGACTTTTGTACTAGTTTAGATTTACAAAACCACCACAGATTCGGACTTCTGTTGTCACTGGTTTCATCACAGGTGCAACTCACTACACAGATTTTTTTGTTGTTGCAGACTTAATTGAGCCACAACTTTTGTCTCTTAGTCAAGATTTCGACCTTGTTTTTCATTTCTTAACTCTGCTCTGCACCTTAGTCATCTCAGATCCAAACTATTATTCCTTCTTCTTGACCGCAGATCTATGGCTAAAAAGGACGAGCTCAGATGGGTATTTATATTTGTTTGAACGTCTGATGAAGGGTCGTGTCAGTCTGGGGGAAGGCCGACATGAGTGACAAAGTGTAGGTCGGCTAGCCTGCAAATATATATTTCTTACCTTAAAAATTCAATATCTCATCAACCACCGGGAGTTTGGGGGCAAGTAATAGCTCATTAGAAAGAGGAAAAAAATCCTCTTTAAGATGGTATAGGACTCATCGTGGAAAGATGCCTCCGAGGTGTCAAAAATTATTTTTCTCTGTGACTGCCCTTGAATTTGTTTATGTGCACAAGGTGATTAGGACAGCAAAGCTTTTCTATTGTTTGGGACAGCATGGCTTCGTCATTGTTTGGCTCAACAATATTATTATGAGTGATATCATGAGTGTATCCAATATGAGCGTATCATCCTATATCCAACTATCCAGCAATGTCATCATATACTTGTGCAGTGATATGCCATTAACCATATGCAGCATTCATCAATTTGTTAGAGCAAGGGCTAGGTCATCACAAGGGGAGCTTATTCATCAAGAGTCACTATGAGAATCAATAAGAAGGACTTCTTCATCAAGAATAAGGACATCATCATGATTTCTAGGGCTTCTTCATCAAGAGCAAGGATACAAGAGGTTATAGTGTCTTCATGGTTAGTTCAAGGACATCTAGGACATTATGAACAATAGGCATCTAGGACAAGACTTCTTCACATCATAATGGCATCATTAATAGCTTGACATCTTCATTAATGGCATCCTTATCAAACAAGAGGGACTTGTCATCATGAGCAAGGACATCATCATAATATGCACGAGGTTATGATATCACAAGAATATTTTCCATCCCAATAATGCCATATTGACATCAATGACAACCTTGATTAACACCTTTCACATGAACAAGAAGAGTCCTTATACACCTAATCGTCCTTCTCCAAGCTTCGGACTTCCGTAGCAGCTCATATATCACATCTATAGCATAACAAAAGGAACTTTGCATGGCAGAACAGAGGCATTTCACATGATGTATCTGAATTATTCAAGGGATCGTCTCCTGAAGCATCTCAACTATCTATAACACTATGTTCTTGAAGCATCTGAGTTACCTGTGGCACTATGTATGTTCTTGTAGTGTCTGTCATAGTTCATATCAAGTTTTCAGAGGCAAAAATAAGAAGCATATCTTGGACAAACTTTTGGCAACATTCTTATAGACCAATGTTTTCATGGAAGGCTGACTTGGCATTTGAGGGACTAGTTGTTGCTATGACTTGGATTTCTCCTATTGACAAAGATTCAATAAGGAAAGGTTTGATGGGTTTTCCCTTGTGGGTTTTTCCCTCGCCACTAGACTAATCTCTGGTGTCTCTTGTTTCTTATGCACTTTGATTTATGCTTTTCTTTATGTTTTGAATATGTAATTACTTGATGACATAATCTAATGAAGTAAATGCTCAATGAAAGAAGTATATAGACAGTCACAAGTAATTATCATGTTAAGAAATTCTAGATTGCAACCAAATTTCAACAAGTTAAACTCATAAATTTTAAGGGCAAAATTTGGGATATTATGATTGGGAATTTTACAAATAATGCATGGTAATACAAATATCTAGAGATGGTTGAGATGATGGCCTCCAGGAGACCTGCTACAATGTTGGATCAGGCCTCCAAAATAGAACTGGAACCAATGAACACGCTTGTGAACTCTGAATGAATTCACCAAAGGATGAGACGGGTTTTCATCCAACCTCATCAAATAACCAAGGGTTTTCGTCCTATGGCTGACTATGTTAGTTTTTGGTAGCATCGGATGTGCTCTAGCCATGAAAATTGGTGGAGAGGCTAAGGCATATGATTCTAAAGAACCCAAAAACCGTTTGGTGAAATTCCACCCAGATTGTATTTTATTAAAATAATTAATATTTTTAATGGGGTTCCTAAGTCTAAATTTAGGAAAATTAAAATATTAATGGGTATTAATGAAAATATGGGTGAGAATGATCTAGAAGGCGAATCAAGTCAATTTTTAATCTTAGCCATTGGTTAGAGACTTAATCTCAGTCGTTGAAGTCTCGATGAGAAAAGTATAAGGAGGCTTGGAGTTCATTTAGAAACACACACGGAGAGAACGAATTAATCTGGAGTTCGATTTCTAGCGCTAGGAAACTGAGAAATTTGAACTGAGTTATCATTCTGCAGCAGAGGGGCAGGGATAGTTCGGGAGCACTGGACAAAGATGCGGAGAGACGCTAGTGGAGGCAGCGCACATCTAGAAGGACTGACATTGGGCCAATCTGGACCCACGCAGAGCCAGAAGGGCCAGCGCAGAAGCAGAAGCTGCCCTCACGCAAAAAGCCGAAATTACCGAGAAACTGTTGGAACAACCGAGAAGGTTGATGCAGAAGGCAAAAGAGACAGCGCAGAGCTGACGCAAAGCCTGTAAGGCTGACACAGGGCCAACGCAGAAATAGTCGGGGTTAGCCAGTTCTACTACCTGATCACCTGGAATCTGCCGGGTGAAGTGAGGTAAAACTCACTCAATTTTTCCCCCATTATATTTTCTCTATCACTAGATTTTCAGGAGGGCATCCAACATTGTATTCAGAATTACTGCTTAATAATAGAAATCCCTCAGAGTTGCTGCACCAGTTTTCCCACATTGGGTGTTTCCAGGGGCTATTTTGTCCTAACAAATTTAAAGTAGTGTAGGCTGCAGAAGTAATTTGCTTCAATATTCAAAAAATAACTTGATAATGTATATTAAAATCAAGTAGGAGAAGTAAATTCAGTTTTTGCTGCAGTAGGGGTTCCTTGGACTGGGAATTTTCACATACTAAAGCTGAAAACTAGGTTCTCCAAAACCTCACCAAAGACAAATACTCAAATCCAAGATGTCCCAAATGATTTGCTTCCCTTCCTTGTAAAGGCTTGATGAATGGCTTTCCAACCTTTTTGAAGTATTTATTTTGTTATTTTATTGCCATTCTAGAAGATTCTCCCCTTTACTTTACTTAAGTGACTTTTAATTTATTTTTATTTAAGTCATTTTTTCCTTTTTATTTAATTAAGTGACTAATTAAAATCACTTTTAATCCTGGGAAATTATTAATTGGTCACCATACTTTCTCTTGCCATTGGAAATTGCTTTTGACCATTCCATCTTGTAGATCTCTTTGTTTAGTTCCAATGAGCTATTACACTAAGGTGTCTAGTAACCCTGTTTTATGGGAATTGTCGGAATGCAGCAGAACCAAGAATAAATTGTGCAGAACTGGCCCTGATGATGAAATGCTGCGAGCAATCCCTGTCGACCCCATAAAGCTCTTTCAAAACCCTCCAGACCCACTGATAATGAAATCTTGCTCCCATGTTCAAGCTGTCACACACCCTGGAAATCCATCCTAGCTATATTATAAAGGAAACTGAAAATGGGGACATTACAAATGCATTCTTCCTCAAGAAATATTCCCAAACTTCCTTCCAATCACAAAAGGAATAACTAGGTCTATTAAAAATTCAGAATCAACTTCCATGATTCTGAAGTGTAAAAGCTTTCTAGAGAAAACAAGGACCCTGCAATGTGATCCAAGAAAATATTTGGGCTCTCTTTTGAGATGACATGTAGGAAAAGGCCAGTTATGAGACTCTGCTAATGGCATTTAGAGGTTCATTTGAATGACAGTAGGCTAAATAGTATTTTGTACATTCAATTGATCAGATGAAATCTTCCAGTGAATGTTTTACAAGACAATATCTGAATACAAATATTTACTTGTTGACAATGCAAGCTTGAGGGCAGTGAACATGGAAAGTACTTTTATTTATTTGATGCCTTCCACATTTAAATAAGCAAATAGGACCAAATAAACCATGAAATCAACCAAATGCATTTCACCATGACTTCACTACATGCTGCTAACAAATAAAATGTATGATGCATTTGTGTACACATTTACAGGATACAGATAGAGACCAGTCGTCCTGATAGTGTAGATATTCATTATCATGATTGTAGAGTGCTCCAGGTTGAGATGGGTCCTGCACAAATCTCTGTACTGCAGAACGAGTGATGAAGCCACCATCAGGGGTTGATATTCTCCATGACAACTTTGCTGTGAGATTCTTTGATGTTGGATAAAATTCATGAACCTGGCAATCAAATGTATCGAATGATGGATTCAAGCCACTACTTATGTACCACTTTCCACTAAAATCTGCAATATTGAAACTCTTAACAAGAGCAGAGGGATCGGGGATAGGGAATGTCCCTTCATCATTTTTTGTAGGAACACACTTTTTCCGGGACACTGCACAATCATTGAATCGGTCTACTACACTGTTCTCAAACAGATCTCCACATTTAATCTGCACGAAGGTTGCAGAGCTTAGAACTGATATAAATTGTAAGATTAGATATATATTCAGCCCAATGCTGATTGAAAAACATCTAATGCAACCACCTGTCTCACATATGAAATTAAAGACATGCATATACTCAAGAATTTGCATGTATGTGTGTATGTGTAGAGGCAGAGAGAAATCTACCTGACACTCTGTCTCATCCGGGCGACCATTGCATGTTTGGAGACAAGCAATATTTGCCGCACATGCTGGGTTTTCAAAACATTGTACAAATTCTGCCCTGTAAAATGGCAGACAATGAATAACTACCTCTAGAGTCTAACATAAAGGAACACTCAGCCAAAAAGAAAGATTAAGTCAAAGATGGAAATTACATTTGAAATTCATGAAAATATTGATGCATATTGATATTATCTTATAAAGGCCCAAAGGCAAGAAAATCAGTAAAATGGATGTAACATTTTAAAATTATGAACACATTTGAAAATATACCAAGGTCTCATTGGGTTAGTGTCATTCACTAGTTGAAAGGGAAAAACAAGTTTGTTAATCCAATTTGTGTGTTTGTTATCTTTCCTCTCAAGATTTCATTCACAGTACTACTTCTTGATAGTGGCCTTTTAGTGTTTAGTTCTATCTCGACACAGCCTATGGTGAGCACTTCAAGCCTAAAATGGTGACCCAAGGCTACCCCAAACCTTATTTGCATTCTATACATGAAGAACTACTGAAAAAGGAAAATAAATTGGTTGTCAAACTATACCACAAAACCTAGTAGAAAAGTTCAGTCTGAAGGAAATAAACTTGGTTGAAATTTGCAAACTTTGAATGCTAACAAATTTTGCCAGACCTGTGCAAATCATAGAAGATGCCATCCTTTCCAGTGATGAACCCATTGTCTTCTCCAAAGCTTGGGGCACTGACAAATCCATTGTGGAAAGAATTGCTTTCAAGTTCAATGTATCTCACCATCACATGTCTCCAATGTATGTCTGGACCCTCTTCCCAACTAGATCTAATGCTGGAATGATAACAATTCTATAACTGGAATACAATATTCAATAGCAGGAGATAGATAGGTGTGGTTGAAGAATGGAAGATGAGATAGTGAATTATCCATAGATCTGCTAGAGGGGCTATACAAGAAGTACATCTTCCCTTGGCAAGAGGAGATCATGAAAGGTGGGATGTCAAGGAAGACGAAGGAGACTCTTTGCGCAGAGAAGCAAGAGGTCAAACTAACTTAAAACCTACTCTTCTCGTAGTGATTTGGATGCCCTAGGATTTTATCTTATTTTTTATTTGTTTCCTCCATATCAATCCGAATCTGAATACTATCCAAATCCTTTTACTCAAAGTAGGGCTTCACAAATTGTTATAGCACATGAGCTCTCATTGGGTGGTACCCACAAGGGTCAAGGTTGAACTTATTTCAAACCTTGTCCACCATGATAAGACAAGACGTAGTCTAATCTTTGAACAGGAATCATAGTCCAAAACTAATCTCAATTGATCATAATCACCATGTAAGGTCTTGTGGCAAGAAGATTGCAAATGGTGTTCTCATGCCAATGAGCGAAAGGTTCAATTGAAGGGCCTTTGCAACCAACAAACCATCCTTCAATCCAAATGCTGGACTGCCAAAAAAATAATCCTTGCAAAGATACTCCAAAGACTACTAAGGTTTTTTCAAGTGACAAGTTCAGGGATGCTCTGAAGGTAGTAAGTGAAAAGGACAGAAATGGTGTCTGTGTTGCTATAGAGACCAGTGAGGATTCAGTTTTGGCCCAAGACTCAAATTGTTTCTTTGATCCCCTTTCATATTTTAGCCATGGATGTTTTGTAGCCGAGGATCTGTCAAAGGATGACTTAGTAGAAGGGGTAAACCAGTCTCCAACTTTAGGACAAGGAATGGGGGATAAGCCCTTTAATAAGAGGACGACAAAGAAATCCTACATCAACCTATTGAAAGAAAGGAGAACATAGTCTTCGGTGAAGATTGTGGTCATCAACCAAATAAGCTTGTACCAAGAAAGACAGTAATTGGAAAAGTTCCATGGGAGGGTTGACTTGGACACAACCCTTTCCAAATGGGTTAGTAAAGTCTATATCTTAGCAAGGGGGACATAACCCCATTTTCCATATCTTAGCAAGGGAATGAACAATCTTTATCTTTGGAAATGAAAGGGGCAAGGAAGTGATCAGTGAAGGGAAGTGGTATTGGAACAGCCCCATCCTTTCCTTAAAGAATGGCGTCTTTGTTTCGACCCATAAAAGGAATTTTCTGAAATCGTGCCAATTTAGGTCAGATGCCCTACCTACCCCTGGAACTATGGCAGGAAGAACGCCTTAAGGCATTTGGCAACAGACTCTATAGGTTTTGTGACATAGGATGAGTAGATCCTCATAAAAGAAGTGACATTAGTGGCCAAGATCAGTGTTGAATTGAACCTACCTTATGGTTCCCCAAATGCAATGGATAATGAGGTAGGCAGATAATCGCACAAGCAACAATAAGACTAATGTGAATCCCCTTTGGGTGTTCTATATTCAAAATAAATATGAATATCTACAAAGAGCATGTCCAAAGAAGAATGAACCAAATGATGAACTAGAAGATTAAGCTAGGGATGAGCAAAAATTCCAAAGGAAAAGAACATTATAGAGCCCAAGTAAACACATGATCTATAAAGAGAAAGAAAGGGTACACAAAGTATTGTGAAGGCATCTTCCCAAACCATTGCCAATAGAATCCTTCAAGATCTCACTAGGGCAGGAAAAAGAAGGAATCGGTTTCAAAATACTGAAGGCTTCAATTTGGACCAGGGGATCCATATGGTTTCGAATATAAGGATGAACCTTATTAGTCTCAAACCCAACTAGAGGAGGAGACCCTCACTTAAAAGTCCCAAATTAGGGATAAGAAGAATGGATTCAAAAACAAGAACTAGATAGGAAAGCACAAAAACGAAGATGTGTGGGAGGGGCTTGTTGACTTTGAATTTATCCTTAGTGAATTCAATTGTTACCTTGATTATTATTTATGAGCACATTCGAGATCAAGTTGGACTTCTCCTTAGTTCATCTTGATTGGTCAACATCAACAATTCATGGGCACATTCTCAAAGGATTCTATGGCCATGATCCTTTATACTAGAGTTGTTAGATTCAATTTCCAAGTTTCATTATAAGGATTTGAATTTCAAAGATCAGCATTTCCAAAGGAATAGTACGTGATAATGCTATCTTTATCATGTTTCCAATCAGGTTATCAGATCCTGCATGTAGTATTTGATGATATCTAGGTTCCTTACTACCATGAGACAATAGAGATCATTCTTGGTGACATGCAAGATGTTTGTGATATTTCTCTTTTTAGCAAGTAGTGCTAAGGAGCTTGCATGGCAAATTCAACAATATATTCTTGTTCCCTTTTAAGCAACCTATAAGGATTTGGTGAAAATGCTATTTTAGCAAGTGAGGTTAGATGGCTTGAGTGGTAGAATAGGTAGCATATTCTTGTTCCTTGATAGAATATGAAACAGATGAGCCTATTTTAAGCAACGTATGAGATGGTGCTATTATTTTTGTTGAAAAATACATCTTATGTTAACAAGATATTTACAAAGGAAAAAAATAAAAGCAAAAGGGTCTATGTTGCTGCACAAACTAGCAGGCCTAATTTGAAGGCTAAAACTAGAGGGCACAACAACACTTTGGGACTAAGGCCCACTGCCACCACAGCCTCAGTCCCCTTCTCTTCTCGGATTTTCACCAACGGGAGGAGTCCCAATATCCCTCACTTGTGATAGATGTATCTAAGATTGGTTTGAAGTGAGGCAATGAGGCTCATTCAATGAAAAGGTTCTGTTATCTTAGTTTTGCTTCATAGTTTTAAATTCAGCTTGTAATTTTTTATTCGAAAAATTTTAGGGCATTGACAGTTAGATTGTTAGTGCCAATTTGTAAATGTTGAATAAAGCCGCTGACAGATGGATTATCAACGTCAATTTGAATTTTAAAGTTTTAACTTAGGGTGCTGACAGCTGGATTATCAGTGCCAATTTGAATTTTAAATTTTTAAATGTCAATCTGAAAAAGCTGACCAAGTGAGTGTTGGTTGATCAAGCAAGAAAAGGAGTGGGTAATCGATCAAGCGAGCGTTGGCTAATCAAATGGTAACATGTGGTTTCATAATTTCACATTGTGATATTTTCAACGTTGGAGGATAATCATTATGGTAAATGAGTCATGTGATTAATCATTTCTATGCATGACTAATTGATTATCACGTTAAATCTTATAGTGTTTTCCGGATGATGTAAGTAATTATATTATCATGAGTTAAAAGTTGTGCAGAGTTCATCCTTTGTATTGTTTTATCCGCCAAAGTGAATCAATTGGTATCCCGCATTTTTGTGATCGAATCCCACTCCCATCTTAGTTGCTTGTGTTCTAGACGGTGGAATTTATGGGAAAAAGCGGAAAATTGCACAGAGGGGAACCCAAGGAACTCGACCTCCTTGAAGCGTATCTAGAGGTTTGACAGTGTTTTGAGGAAGCTGGATGGGATGAATTCTTTTTCTGGTGCAAGGGTTACCATGACGGTGTTGCTCAAGCTTTTGCCAAAGGATTTGATGGCTAGGGGGTTACTGTTGGAGGTGTTTCTTTCCCTATCACAGAGGAGGTGGTTGCAGATGCTACAAGCCTCCCTGTTGATGGAGAGCATTGTTTTAAAAGCCATATTTTGGCTGGAATTGATGTGCCTTTTTTCTTAAAAAATGAATATAAGGATAGACCATGGCATTTAGAGATACATAGAGCTTGGTTGAAGGACGAATGGCACCTGTTCCTGAGGATTACACAATCTTATTTCACTTGTGAAGGGCGCTTCAACAGAGTCAACCTGTATCATTTTTTGCTTCCTCACTCACATTGTTGGACAGGTGAAGATGAATGCTCCTTTATTTTTATTGATGAATCTTAAGCAAATGTCTACAAGAGTCAAGGCAAAGCCAACTGCTTCATCCCACTTTATTTATCAAAAAGGCTTGATTAAATTATTAATTGAAAATCATTTAAGAGAAATCAACAAAACGTGGGAGCATTTTCTCTTTTCGGGGGGTTTTGTAGAGTCTGTCTTACCAAAACCTAAAGCCACTGACAGCAAGAAAAGGAGCAAGAAAACTGTCGAACCATCCTAGACCTTAGAGCAAGGGACTTCATCTGTTCAAACTAGAAGCCAAAGGAAAAGTACGATGACAAACCCTCCTCCTCCTCTAATCCCTACAATGGAAAGGGTTTATATGAGAAGAAGTGGAAGACTATGGGAAAAGAAGAACTCGTCTTCTTCCCAGATGCCATCTTTGAAAAGACTGAAATTATCAAGCCAACAGAGGTTGAAGTTGTTGAGCCTGAGACAAAGAAAACAGAAGTTGAGAGGGAACTTACTTTAGCTGAGATATATGGAAGGAGAAGGCCGCATACTAGACCACTAAACAAGCTAAGGCTGAAATTTAAGCTAAAACAAAACCCTAAGTTGGTAGAGCAAGTCATCAAGGTAGATGATACACCTCAAAAAGATTTGATCATAAACAAAGACAAACCTACAAGTTCTAAGAGGCCTAAGGGTCAAGGTAGGAAGCCTGCTGCGAGGCTAAGAAAACCAAGAAAGGGAGACAAAGTAAGGTTGACATTGTGTTAGAGGTAGCTAGCAGACTCAGCTAAACATTTACAAAGCAAAGTTTGTTTTTTCAATAGCTTTTGGAGATATTTTGATGGAGCGCTGACAGTCAGCTCATCGGCGTTTTTCTCTTCATTTTGGATGAGCGCTGACAGTTAGATTGTCAATGTGATTTTGCCTCCATTTTTATGAAGCGTTGACAGTTGGTTCGTCAACGCTCCCAGTTTTTCTCCCGATTTGAGATGTGTCAGTGAATCTATCAGCGCTAGGGGAAAAGGCTATTTTTTAAGGTAACAAGAAGCATGGTGGACCAAATATAGCCCTGAAGGAAGGATCTACTTGCCAAATGTCCTTTTTTTGTGGATCAAGACCAAATGTTAAGGGAAAAATTGCCACATCAAGCATGATGATAAAGCAAGGCTTTTCAGAAATCCTAGGCAAGATATTAGTCATCAGTTTGATCCTTAATTTCAGCGAGCTCCCCAACAACGACATGATCTTCAGATACACAATATTTTTATTTTTGTTGTATGATGGAACAATGTAATGTATTTAGTTTTGAATTAGAGATTTTCCCATCTATTTTTAGATGTTATAATTAAGACTTTTCTGAAAACTTGGTGATAGTTGTGTAAGTACACTATAAAGACCATGATTTTGTAATAAGGAAGGGTTGGAATCTTTTGAAAGAAAACCTTCTTGTGTATTGTGTGTGATTAGACATTGTCATACAGCAGTTTATGTGAGCAGTGGTTAAAATTCATGTGTTTATGACTCCCTGCATGTTTTCTATGTTTATATGTTCTTCAATATTTGAATCAGTGTTGCGAACATCCCGATTTATCTCGAAATCACGATTTTTTGGCCTAGCTGATGTTTGCCGATTTTTAAAAATATTTTTGTGGTATCTTAAGTTTGCCGATGTTTGCCGATTTTTATGATTTTTTGGTTTTCCAGACCCTTGCCGATTTTATCCCGATGCCGATGTTCGCAACATTGATTTGAATACAAGGTTGTTGAGTTGGAATTCATACCTGCGTGCTCAAGATTCGTTTATTCAAGTATTTATTACTTGTTTTCACCCAAAGATTACACTAGTTACTTTATGCTATTCTTTGATTTCCAAACTTGTCAAAGGAGTTGTTACTATCTTGATTTTGCTTATATTTGCTCACTAAACTTGTGGTTAACATAAAACTGATTGGGTCAGACTCCATGCCCAATGGTGAAATTTCCTACCATCCAACCAACCTTAGTTCTTCTCAATTAAATCTGACCAATGATCTTATAATCCTACTACTAAAGTGACCGTGAGTGGTAGAGTTTTAGGGAGAGATCCCTCTCCAGATTGAAGGGTCAGCTTTCAATCCAAAGTGGTTAGAAGTTACCTTAGTTTTTTCCCTCTACAGCCGGGGTTTTTTCTAAGTGATAACACGTTCAATGAAAGTGTGATCTTTGGGAGAAGCTAAGAAGACTTTCCAAGAAAATACCCTTGAAAGAATGACTACACAAGACCTAGGGTTGAGAAATTTTATGATATAAGTGTTCATCCAAGGTCAAGGTATATAAGGGAAAAGGTTGCGAATGATATACCTCAACAAGTACTAAAGTACAAACCTTCAATGGATCCCCAAGTTGAAGGATGGCTTTTAGGGTTCTCTCTTGGTGGGATAGCTAGGACATCAATTATATTGAAATTCCACCATTGGAATTCGTTAAAACTCATGGATGCCTAGAGGAGACACTAAGGAAGAGTTTGTCTTGTCCGGACAGAATTCAAAAATTCCTCCTCCCTAAAATTTCGCACCAAGCCCTAGATGGGCATCCCTATCCTTAAAGGGGCAAAAAAGAAGGTAAGTGTGAAAATTTCTAACGCGAAATTCTACTGCAGTAACTAATAAGTTATTTACGAAACCCTTCAGTAAACATTAAAATAAATTCTACTGTAGTTATCACATAATTACATAGAGAGAATAATAGTGATATGCAAGCACAAGAATCAATCACAGCAACATAGTTGTTTTTGGACAATTGTCCCCAGAAAAACCCAATGTGGGAAAACCGGTGCAGCAAATGAGGGTTTTATTAATCTTCAGCAACAATCACTTTACAAGGAATGATTCCATAGAAAAACTGAGACACTTCTGAGAGAAAACACTTGAGACAAAGTTTCTCCTCCTCCTGGAGAAGTTCTGACACCTTAGAGACCCTTCACCCACCTCAGCGTCACTTCTGCGTCATCTTGCGTGAGGACTGTGTCTCCAATGGTGTTGTCTCCCTGCTCTTCCCTCTGCATTGTCTCTCGAATGCCCTGCGTCACCTCCTCCTCAGTCAACTTTCCCTCTGAAATCAAACTCCTACTTGAGAATCGATTTCCCTCGAGGTACTGAGTATTTGCCCGAGGCGTCTCCAAATGACTCTCAAGTCTTCTCTTATACTTTTCATGTTGATGAATCAACAGCCGAGAATAAGTCTCTAATCAACGGCTAAGATTAAAACAGACTTGATTCTCATCTCTTAGAAGCTTCTTACCCATTTCTTTATTAATACCCATTAATATTTTTATTTTCCTAAGTTTAGACTTAGGAACCAATTAAAAATATTAAATATTTTAATACCTCCTCATCTGTGTGGAATTTCTCCAAATGCTTTCTGGGTCTGGAGATCTCATGTGTTCTAGCCCCTCCACAAAATTTCGAAGCTAGATCATATCCGATGCTACCCAAAATAAACACTACCTCTTAGCGAGGAATGTGCTCTAGCAATACTTCCCAACAGAAGCATCACACTCATCCACGGCATCGGTCTTCTGCGTTGTTGATGCTCGGCCTACTGTCCCTCATCCACTGTGCTGCTGCAACCTATACTGTTGCCCATGACACTATAACTGTCACTGCTACATCTGTATAGTAACTCCCTCTGACTATGTTGCATCATGCTGCCCATAGCACTATCACTGCTAACTGCTGCACTGCAACTCTTTATACTATCTGCTTCTGCTACTAAAACGGATTCTTCACCATCCCCATCTTCTCCCGGAGGTAAACAAACTTTGTTCTTCCAAGGGCCTTGGTGATCATGTCTGCCACTTGTTCTCTTGTTGGGTTGTACCTCAATTGTACTACCCCTCGTTGGACACAGTCTCTGACAAAGTGCCACCTGATATCAATGTGCTTCAACCGATCATGAAAGACTGGATTCTCAGAGAGCTTGATGCAACTCTGATTATCACACAAAATATTGGTTGCTTCCATCTTTCTCCTTAATAGATTCACAAGCAATTTCTTAATCCATATGGCTTCGCATGAAGTTGTGCTAGTTGTCGTATATTCAACTTCAGCTGAGCTCCGAGCCACGGATTTCTGTTTCCTACTACACTAGGAGGTCATTCCTGATCCAATGCTGAAATAATACCCAGTGGTAATTTTCCGATCTACTGAACCTCCAACCCAATATGTGTCAGTGAACCCACTCAACTTGATGTCATTGTCTTGGGTGTGCATTAGTCCATGCTCGACTGTTCCTCGTATATATCTGAAAACATGCTTGGTTGCTGCCCAGTGCGCCCTCTTTGGTTCTACCATGAACTGACTAAGGGTGTTGACAGCGTAACAAATGTCCAACCTGGTATTGACCAGATACATCAAGGACCCTATGAGCTGCCTGTACAAGGTGGGATCAACTTCTTTATCTTCGGATGCATCAATCTTCTTCCAGTTGGTGATCATTGGAGTAGCCATAGGTCCATAGTCCTGCATTCTAAACCTTTTCAAAATCTCTGTAGCGTATCTCCCTTGCCCAAGGAAAATTTCACCCTTCTGTTGCCAAACTTCCAACCCTAGGAAATAATGCATCCATCCCAAATCCTTCATGTCGAATTCTATGGCTAGGTCCTCCTTGCAATATTTGATGAGCCTGGATGATCCTGTCAGAAAGAGATCATCCACATATAAAACCAGGATTAGAGGCTCATTCTCTACAACCAGATAGTAGAGGTTAGGATCTACATCACTCTTGACGAATCCCGTCTTTTGCAAGTAGCCATCAATTTGACCGTACCATGCTCTAGGTTTCTATGTAAGCCCATACAGAGCTTTCTTCAATCTACATAGTACAGACATGAGATTCCTTCTCATGTGTCTCAAAACCCTCTGTTTGTTCAATGTATACTTCTTCTATCACCCCGTTCAAGAACGTCGTTTTGACATCCATCTAGTGAATCTCCCACCCCATCTGAGTTGCAAGGGATATCACGGATCTAATAGAATTATACCTGGATACTAGGGCGAAGGTTTCTTCGTAGTCTATCCCTTCCTTCTAAGAAAACCCCTTAGCCACAAACCTGTCTTTGTATTTTTCTACACTGCCATCTGCAACATATTTGACTTTGTAGAGCCATCTCGACCCTACAACTGACCTGTCCTGAGGCCTAGGTACCACTTCCCAAACATCATTGACCATTATGGAACTGTATTCCTCCACCATAGCATCTACCCATACTTGATGTTGAACGGCCTCCTAAAAAATGAAGGGTTCTCCAACCTGATCTACCAATGCTTGGTAACTGTCTGGCTATCTATGCTCCCTTTTCTCATTCCTGGACGCCTCGACAAAATTCTCTGCATCTCGAAGTATCGGTCGAAGTTCCCGGCTTGTTCTACCACTGGTAGTGGGTATATCTATCTGATCTTCCTCTTCCTAAGGCTCCTCCTCTGGAGTTTTGTCTTTAGGAGAAATACTATAGCTAGTTTATGTTGGTCGAAGTGGCTGGACCAACGGATCATCCTTTGGCTGCTCTTCGAAAGGCATTTCTCGAGATTTTCTAAAGGCTCTGTCCTCCATGAACTTTACATCTCGTCGAATTAAGATCATCCTATTCCTCGGAAGATAGACTCTATATGCCTTAGCATTCTCGCTATCCTACAAGATACCTTTTCTCTGCAATCTAATCCAATTTCTTCCTCTTGTCTTTGGGTACATGGAAGTATGCCAAACTCCCAAATATTCTAAAATGACTCACCTCAGGCTTCTTACCGGTAAAGACACTCTCCGGAGTAATATTACCTAATGCCCTGTGAGGAGTCCTGTTCTTGATATACACTGTCATGTTGCATGCTTCTACCCATATAAACTTGGGCATATCTTGATCATACAACATTGCCTTGGCTGCTTCAACAATAGTCCAATTCTTCCTTTCTGCTACTCCATTTTGCTCCGGATTATAGGGGGTTGTCCACTCTCTTATGATGCCTTCCCTTGCACAAAACTCAGTGAAGTCCTTGTCGATGTATTCTCCACCATTGTTTGAGTGCAATATCTTTATCTTCTTTCCTGTCAGATTCTCAACTAGTCTTGAACTCTTTGAATCAACCAAAAACCTCATCCTTGGATTTTAGAAAATAGATCCAAGTCTTTCTGGAAGGGTCATCAATGAAAGTGACGAAATATTCAGCACCACTAAGAGCTTTTGTGGACATGGATCTGCAGATATCTGAGTGTATCAATCCCAGAACACTCTTAACCCTATTGTTGCTTCTGGAAAATGTTGCATTGGTGTACTTGCCTAATGTGCATCCTCTGCATACATCATCTCGTTCAGTACTTAATTCTAGAACTCCTGATATTGTTTTCCCGAGAATTCTCAGAGACCCATGGTGTAAGTGTCCCATCCTCCTATGCCATAGTTCATTCAAATCTTTATCCCCGCTGCTACCTATCAATGCCATTGGAGATTCTAGCTGTAATATATACAACATGTTGCTTCTGATTCCAATCTGGGCCTTCTTTTTCCAACTCAGGTGTTTGACATATACTTTCTCCTTAATGAAGAAAACATCATAGCCTTGTTTTGAAGCTAAGATACAGAGAGTAAGTTCATCCAAAATCCTGGCACATGTAGCACATTGGTTGCTCAAAGCCGATCCCCTGCTTCTATTTGAAAGACTATAGTACCTCTTCCTAAAGGGGTACACTTTGCCTTATTTCCCATGGTGTTCTGAAAATTCATCCTTTCTTCCTGATAATTCGAAAAACATTCACATATTCCTGTCATATGCCAGGAAGCTCCACTATCTATATACCAAACCTCAAAGGAGGCATAACTCGCTAAGCAAGTGACTTCTTCTTCCAGTCTAGAAGCTAACATAGAATAATCGTGATCCATGTTCTCTGTGCTCTCTTCTTTCTCTGGAGATCTGCATGAGTCCCTCTGAGTTGATGCCTCGGCATCAGGTTCCTGACTAATAACAGATTCTTGAATCATGTTGCCCGATCTCTGCTTTGATAACATGTGAAAATTTCTAACACGAAATTCTATCAATCTAACCCTAGAAGATCCAGGAGTGCTGGACCATGTAGGAGGCAATATTGTTGAGCCTCCATCAAATGCATCCGTTGCTGCATGGAACAAATGGAAAATTGTATAAGTCAAAATAGAAGATCATCCGGGGCTCTATCGACAAGCACTTGGTGGCCTACATCTCTGAACTGGACACCTCCAAGGAAATCTACGATAGACTGGTGAGTTTATTTAAAGTTAATGATGCAAATCAAGTTTTGTTTCTTAGAAATAAACTAAGGAAAATCAAGAAGGGTAAAGATGAGAGTATGAAAGCATACTTCTTAAGAATAACCGAAATCAAGAACGATCTCCTATCTATTGGGGAGGCTATTACTGACAGGGAAATGGCACTCAAAACTCTTGGAGGATTACCATCCGAATGGTATGTGTTCAGGACTACTCTTCTGAACTATAATGTAATTCCTGGTTTCGAGGAATTAATGGTTAGATGCATTCAAGAAGAAACAAGGGAAGAAGAGCAAGAAATGCCCATGCCTAAAGGTCCTCTTGCTACCTTTTCTTCTCATGCTAAGAAAAGAAATAATTCCGGGACTAAATCAAAAGGAAAGGCTAGACCTAAGGCTGGAAGAAAATGACGATGTTACATCTGCGATAAAGCAAGTCACTATGCAAGGGAGTGCCCTGATAGAAAGGAACCACACCGGGACGATGATCAAAATCCCTCTGATGGCAACTAAAGGAATGACAAATTCAATAGCAAAGGTAAGAGGAGAGCTGGGAATCGAGGAAGAGGACAACCATTCAAGAAGGCTCGAAATTCCAGGATGTATTAAATGCACCTGACCTCAAAAAGAACCTAGTGTCCATCTCCGCAATGGAAGACAAAGACTACAAGGTAACCTTCAGCGATGGCAAGGTACGTATATGGAAAAATAATGTTAAAGATGCCTTTACTCTTGGGTTTAGTGTTGATTCATTATATCAGGTCGATGGAAGTCCGCTAAGTGTTATGTCTTATGACACATCTCTTCAGTCCGAACTTTGGCATCGAAGGTTTTCCCCCCTTCATTATAAAGCTATACTCGGTGTAAGACAAATGGTGACAGGGACACCCGAATTCCAAGTAGAGAAAGGATGTGTATGTCCAGGATGTGCTGAAGGAAAGCTCAAAAGAGGACCATTCCCCTCAAGCCAAAGCAAGACCTCTGATATATTACAGTTGGTTCACTTAGGCATACCTGAGGTTGGCATTAAGAGGGAGACTACTACACCACATACTCCTGAGCAGAATGGTGTGGTGGAAAGGAAGAACCGCACGATTGTGGAAGTTGACCGGGCCATGCTACATGATCAAAGACTTCCAAAGTTACTATGGGTTGAAACTACAAACACTGCCGTATATGTACAAATCAATGCCCTCATCAAGCATTGGGTTCGAAGACTCCTGAAGAAAAGTTCACCGGTAAGAAACCTGATGTTTCTCATTTTAGAATTTTTGGAAGCCCTGTATATATTCATGTGCCAAAAGAGAAAATAAATAAATTGGGTGCATCTGGAAAGAAGGGAATTTTCATGGGCTATGGTGAAAATACTAAAGGCTATATAATCTATGTAGCCGGTCAAAGGGAAGTCGTAATTAGTCATGATGTCACCTTTGACGAAGATATGGCTCTCAACAAGGTGAACAATCTTCCGACTTTGAGGAGCTCTCAAGAAGCCGACATGTTAGGGTCCCACCTGTTATCACTTAGAACTGTAAACATTTGTATATAATCCTTTGCCCAAAGTCGAATGCCTAAAATTGGTGTTAAATTGTTTTTAGTCTATGTTTCTTACTTAGGGTTGAAGCTTTAAAGATGTTTGATGTAAAGCGTACTCTAATCCTATCAGTCATCCTCCACCATAATGCTTCCATAAGACATGTCTTGTCTAACCCATGTCACCGATCCTTTCCGCAATTTCGCAGCGCAGTCTCTTATTGGTCCGTTTCGCTGCATAATCATTGTTCAGCCATTTTGCAGCATCACCATCAAGTCGTTTCGCAGCGCATTATGACAATTCAAAACTAAACGCGCTGCGAAATCGCAGATTCGTGCGTTTTGCAGCGAATATTTCTAAAAAGGTCAAGTCCGTTAATGAGTCACCCTTCCCGTCCTCTCATGTCAGTTTTTCGTACCTCCCAAACGCTCATTAACCATCACTCCACTAATAGATTTGCAGACATGCGCATCAGTAACAATCCAAATGAGTTTTACTATGCATAGATCTTTGTGATCATCGTGAATGTACATAAGTGATCAGCCTGTGTGATGATTATATGTGAGTTTGCAAGTGAAGCCGCTTTCAAGAGAGCCTGTTTCAAGCGAGGCTGAACCAAAAAAAAAAGAAAGGATCAAATTACTATTCCAGTTGAAGTTGTTGTTCACTGTCAGTGCGAAGGTTTCAAAGGCGAGATGGAGAAGAGAGGACACCGGTCTGGAAAATGCCAGAGAACGGAGCCTGAAGGTTTAAACTTAGCATTAAGAGATGAGGGTGTGAAGAAAGCCTTCCAGGATGTGGGCTGTTGGAATTTCTGCAAGAAACTGCAGGGTGGCCATGCTCAGGTAACAAAGGATTTTTCTTTAAACTTCATCGGTTTGAATTCTAAAATAGCTATGTTAGAAGTTAAAGTGTCTCCAGAGGAAATAGCTGCAGTAACTGAGATCCCAAGAGGGGGACAAGAATGGTTTAAGAATTTCAAGTTCGATATGAGTCCATGCAAAGAATTTCTGAAAGAGGCATATGTGAATGAGGACCTGACAAAAGCAGTGCCAAGAAACTATGTTAAGGAGCATTATGCCCTGCTTCTCACCTGTATTCAGAAGTACCTAACTTGTGAGGGAAGATATAATAAAGTCTATTCTTACCACTTCAAGTTGCTGTTGCATTTTACTGGTAAAGCAACCAAAGACATTCCCTTTTACTTGTTTCGAAGTCTGAGCAAAATGTGTGACAAAGTGCAATGAAGAAAGGATGACTGTGAAACATCTCTATTTCACCATGGTCTGGTCAAGTTGTTAGTTTTGAATGGTCTTCAGAAAATAGGTAGGGATTGGGACTCGTTCATTTTCATGGTGGGTTTTCAAAGTAAAACAGGTCTGACTCCACAGCCTGTTAGAGAAAAAGAGCAGTTAGTTGAAGAGCCCACGATTGCTGAGCTTCAGAAGGAGGCCAAGGATAGAAGGAAGGTAAAATCATAGTTAAGAAAGTCAGTCAAGCCACTAGTTAGTAAAGAACAACCTCAGCCACCAGCAAAAGGAGAAGCCCAGCATAAGAAGACTGTACCTGGGCCAAAAGAATCTGAAAAAGTGTCAAGGGTGAGGACAAGCAGTCAAATAATCAAAGAAAAAGGCAAAGCAGTGGCTGTTGAGGAAATCCCGGTATCAAAGGCCAGCTTGAATGATTTGCTGGAAGCTATTGAGTTTGAGCAAGTTGAGCCAACGCACATTGAGCCAATGCACATTGACTTGACACAGTCAACTCCAGAAAGCACTAAGAAATCTAAAGCTTCAAAGAGACTGAGGTTTAATGAACCAGGTGATGAGTTTATCTTCAAACCAAGGAGACCCCTCACAAGAAAGAAAGCAAGGGAAGCTGAGAAACTGCCCAGAACAGAGGAGGCAAAGAAAATAAAGAAAAGACCTCTTACAAGAAAGCAAGCAAGGGAAGCTGAGAAACTGCCCAGAAAAGAGGAGGCAGAGGAAATCAAGGAAAAAGGTTCAAATAGAAAAGTCATCATTTCCCAAGGAGGAAATATTATATCTATAAAGGACCAGTTGGGGGCAACTGAAAGTGAAATTGCTAAGATGAAGAGTGCCAGAGCTGAAATCAAAGCCATGGAAAAGGAGGTTGCAAAATTGAAGGCACAGCTAAATAAATTAGCTGCTAAATGAAATCACTGGTTCCAATTTCGCAGTTTCGCAGCACGCTGCGAAACTGCTGTAGGTGTTGATTTTAAATGCAGACAAACAGTTTGGTAAGATGATTGGAAATTTTCTAAAGGAAACACCTGAAGGATGTGTAGGAGACCAAATGAAACCATCACAGCCATTCAGATCAAGACAGATGTACCTTTTAAAAAAAAGGTGAAATGTTTTGACTTAAAGATTTTGTTATAAAGTCACTTTATTGCTGGTCATAAGGTGTTGAATGAATTGCATATATGGAATTTCGGCTTGCACACTTGGCCATCGATGAAGCATCCAATCTATCAAGAAACATGGTGGTGTTCTATTATTTTTGGGTTATTAAAGAGGCTTAAAGTACATGCTGCTGCATTTTCGAAGTGATGGGGGACCAGAACCGAAAAGTAAGGGATATCCACAGCCAACACGGAGCAGATTAAAGCATTCAGTATCCAAAGCCAACATGGGGAATTAATTGCTCATCTCATGCCATCTCAGCCAAATGAAAAAGAAACCAGGTGTCAAAGTTGCAAGGAGGAATCTTTCTATGAAGGAGATAGAGTTAGAGTTACAATTAGATTAGAACTCTTTAGAACTTCTATTAGTAGTTGTTGTATTAAATAAGTTTGTTAAAAACAGATAAGGGTCATTAATGACAGTCATCGAGCTCCCCTCATGCTGGAGGAGGAAGCTCCAAGTAGTTAGAGTTATGTTTCTATATATAGTTGAAACATCTATGTAACAAGGGTTGGATATTTGGAAAAACAGAGTATTGCTTTGGCTTGTGTAAAAACCCAGTTTAGTAATATAATTTGCTGCTTATCTTCTCAGGATTCTTACGGTGTTTCAAATGCTCAAGATATGTGGTTTTGCTTTATGTTTTATGTTTTTACAGTTGTATGAATACACAATCACTCAAAATTCACTTATGCTGCTCTGACTTCCTGTGTGTATTTGTAAGCTGAGGTTTCTATGAGATGATGTTTTGAGTATTTAAACATTATATGCCCTGACTTCTATGCATGAGCAATGTTATATCTTACTGAATATGATCAACTCCATAAGCCCAATGGAAGTCTTTTTAATGTCTATCCAGCCAAGATGTTTATTAAATTTACTTTACTAGAGTTAGCCCTCTTATCAACAGTCAAAATCAATAACTTTTTTGAGAGAGCCCTCTCAGGCTAGGGAGGCTAATCCTTAGTCAAAAGATTGGTCTGAAATAGTTACACAGAGTCTACCTAATCAGCAGCCCTTCAGTGCTTGATTTTGTGACAGATACAATCATGGGCATACTGTCCCGGCCCTCTGCAATTGTAACATATCAGTTGTCTGCAACCTCTTCCTGGTCCCCCTCCACCTCAGCCTCATCCACGCCCCTAAAATCCAGTGCGCTCCATTCCTGTGTTTTGATAAAGGGCCCGTGTTTTGGCCTGAACTTTGTAGGTAGGAGTTCGATTCATCATCAGTTCATAACTTCTACAAGTGCGCTCATCATGTCCTAATGACTTGTATAAATTATAGAACAACGGTTGGGAATTCTGCATATACTACTATAATAGATGGCAATTATCTGTAGCATGCTTTCCTCCTATCTGAAAAATCATGCACCATAACGCAGGTGCCACACTTAGTCCTTCTTGTGCCTTTGGTCTTAGTGGCACTGGCCCTCCTCCCGCAAGGTAATTTGAAAACACCTCGTAGTGGTCCTTGTCGTGCCCCTGGCCTTCGCATTTTATGCACCATACCTCGTTGTGAACTTCTGGACAAGCTGTCTGTCTTCTTTCAAACTCTACATCTCAAGGCACAAGTTTTTCAACTACGCATGAATCTGTTGAACTCCCAGGTTAGGATCTTGTGTCAGAATCTTGTGCAATCTCATCACAACCTCCAAAGCCTCAGCTTGAGTAGTTAGCCTTTGTTGCAACAACACGTTCCATAGATGCAGTGTTAACGATGCTACAAACCATTCATGATGTTGCCCATCTATTAATGCCATGTTCGCTTCGCGAATTGTGCACTTCAATCTTTGATCCAATTCCCATGGGGTTTCGCCTGGTAGCATTGTGATTTCCTTGAATCCAATGATCGACTGTGCCTCCAATTTTAGTCTGCTAAATTCTTTGTTTAGTGCAACTTGGATATCCATTATCCCCACATTTGGATTGTCATTGGAATACTTAATGTACCAGGTCAATGCACAATCCTGCAGAGCACTGACCAATGTTCCCTTCTTTATATTGTCATCCGTGACACCCTGTGCTTCCCATACAACTTTTATCACGAACAAAAACTGGTCTAGATATTCATTCCCTACTCCCTTGAACAATGGTAGATTGATTGCGCTGGCCATACTGCTTCACGGTGGTGGCGGAGGTGGTATGGGTGAAGTCAGGGGTGAAGATGGCAAAACTGGTGGTGGTGTGGGTGGGGGTGGTATGCGTAGAATTCTCTGGGTTATCAAATTGATCACACTTCTTGGTGAAACCTTTGCAAGCTCTTCTTCACCCCCTCGTAGAGGTGAGATCAAGGGACTGGTTTCTAGTTCGGTGCTACCTTCGTTTTTGTAGATTCTCCCACTCCACGTAGCCCCAAACATCAATTTATTTGTATAACCCATTTTTCACACAATAGCATTTTAATGCAAGTGTTCAAAGATTTAACGTACTTACCTCATGGTCCCTTGAGGAAGCATCATTCTGTCTCACTATAGCTGATTGAAGTATCTACTGCGAATTCGATGATGAATCCTCCTATGATTCAATCGAGCCAATTATTGATAGTGCATGCGATCTTACCTTCTGATGCTTCCAGTCTGCGCACCAATTTTGGAGTCCACACAATAGGTTAGTTGAGTTTACACCTTCCTTGGCTATCTGCTAGCTTCGCGATCCTCTCGTACAATTCAATAGGGAAGGATTGAAAGAAAATTTCGTGGATCTCTATATACAAGTAGAAACCTAACCACTCTTCCTTTGATAGTCATGGATTCCTATTTATTTGTGCTGCGAACTCATGAATATTTCTGTCCAACCACTCTTCAATTCCTTTCTTTCTCAGATTCTAGTGATACGACATCAGACATCTCTATGCAGATCCGGATCTTGGCAATGGAACCATTTGTTGGCTTGTTAGGGCCTGACCGAGGTTCAAAGTTAATTAACCAAACAAATCCCCATACTACTGGCCCTTTTGGCAAAAGTCCGGAGAGGGCGGACTGAGGTCTCACCCGAAGTAGTATGGGAGGGTGCTAGAACTAAGTTTCGACACCCTTGAGATCTCTAAGAGGTTCAATTGGTCCTTTTTTTCTCCTGCATGCAGGTTGCTTCGCACACTTCCTGTTCCTCATGGCCTGATACAATGCCTTCGTACAGCCCTAACCAAGGGTTGTGCCACGCTCTGCGCTATTACCCAAGATCTTACTTATCTTCTAGTGTTAATTAACTACATTTGCCTACTTTAATGTCTTATAATTAGCAATACAAAGCATTCAAAAATACAAAGTATTCATACATGTTTGCACAGTAAATAAACAATGTATTAACAAGCTATATCCAATCATGCATTAAACGAGGAAAAGATACATAGAATTATAGAAAAAATTCTCTTTATTGATTCTTCCAATGGTTACAGACTCAACCTGCCCTGCACACTTAGCTACAGCGGTTAGTGCACTCAAATGCGGACTACTACACCTATGCACACTCAGATGTAGAGCCTTCTCCTACTCTACGACCCATAGACACTTTACACTTCAACTCAATCACTTAGACTTCTCATCTTTTATTCATTTCTTTGTTATTATTTTACACTTAGAGCTTCGCTCTATTTATACAATCTCATGGTCCACAGACCATGGGTAGGTCAATTGAGCCAACATTACATTACACAAAATAGGGTGGACAACCATGTGACTCTGTTATACTTTCGTGCCCTGCGCCCACAATTCGTGGAGCTTTTACAACAAGATTCGGTCAAAACTTGGGCCTTAAGCCTCCAAAACATGCCTTGGCGAGATTCCAAGCCCAATAGTTGGATTCTCACAGTGTTTTTGGGCTCTTTCCTATTAAACCCTCCTGCCATCTTGCTCGTGAAGCTTGAGGAGAAAATGAGAGGGGTGAAACAACTTTTCAAATGTAGGAGCAAAACAAAGATGACTATGTATTCAATTTTCTTCACACAGTTGATAAATTCACACAAATTTAGAGTATCCTTGGTTCATTTACTTGCAAAGGGGAATGTAATTTTAGAGCGTACCTCTTTAGATTGTTTGTAGTGGCCAACTCCCATGATATCCCTTTTGAACTCTTCTTTGCCAATCCTGTAGATAGTCTCTGTGTATCTTGTAGACTGTATCCTATAGGAATTCCTATGCAATGAACGATAGATCTTTTCTTTCGATGGGTGGCTTGGGTTATGAGAGTGACTTGAGTGAGGGATTTTTGAGGAGGTGAAATGCATGAATGCTTGGGAACAATGTTTTATTTCCTCTTATTGTGATTCGGGGTAAGGTGGTGTTATAGACATATTTGGGCACTGCAACTCCAGTCATATATGTCCATAAACCAAGGGCTTCTGAGTCCCTAAAAGTGTTGTTTCATGCCCCAAAGGAACGAGGTCAGCTGATTACATCATCTCCCATAAGTTCTCCATAGAAAACTGCTCAGAACTGGTCAAAACTAGACCATACATATTGCTCAGTGCTAAGGGTGTGATGCATCTCACCTGCTCAGTGCAAAAAGTGTGATGCATACTAGAAAGCCCTTCTGTAGGGTGCGATGGGTGAGAGTAGAAAAATGGAAGAGACAGTTTGCAAGGTGGATGATCATGGAATCTTCTAGAAACTTCTCTTGTGACACCTGCCTCTCTGGATTCGCCCAAGTATGAGTAAGAGATCATAAATCTCCAAGTGGAATCAAGAACTATCATAGAGAAGACACTAATTAAAATCCCAGAAGCTGACTCACCCCCTTGCAATCATCCATATATGGATCCCTCATCCCAGAGATTCGGAGGCTGGAATTTTGCATCTTGTAAGGAAGTGTTGTTAGTTTCTTGGTGGAACATCATAGTGTTGGGTGATCTAAGCTTTTCATGAGGTGAAGAAGGGCTTTCATGCTGGGAGGATGACGTTGGGTTGGATCAATGGGTTGTAATCCTCTCTTCTAATCCTTATATCAATAAAGCTATTCAAGTTTTCCTCCACATTCTTGTATGTTTGATGATATATGCATTTTTGTGGTCAATATATATCTGGTCCTATATTGTTTATGATTGTAGATATCTGTACTTTGAAGGTATTATGCTGCTTTGACTTTACAGGTACTCTTTGAAGCGGAGTAATCAAGAAAGGAGCAGCAAATATCCGTCAGAGGGGAGAAGGAATAAGCAAGGAACCAAGAGAAAGATTGAGGTTGGTATTCTTTGGTCCTCTCCTATCTACTTCTCATAAAGGAAAACAAAAGTAACTTTAATCTGTTTGTTTCTAAGATAGCTACCTGTCTTGGTGGGACTAGCAGCTCTACATAGACACTAGATTTCTCGATAACAAAATGGTGACTCCACTAGGGAGCGAATAGCTTGTTTGCTTATCTATATTTTTTTTCTTTATAAACTTATAGACAAAGCCTGAAGTTAAGCCAACTAGCCTTCGAACAACATTTGCTATGCAAGTGCAAAGTAGATCAATGTTGCTTCAGTCTATCTCTGGGTTTTGTTTATAAACTCAACAATCGATTTGCAAACATCCTACTTGCCCTGGTGGTGGCTCAAGTAGCCTCATTAGATCAGCCCTTGTGATTTACATTTACTGAATATCATTAGCTCGGCCTAAATCCCTGAACTGAGCTGCAAACTGTGACCAAGAACCAAGTTGAAGTCTTGTCCCTGGACCGTCGCACCTTCTCCTCTTGGGAATATGGATGCATCGCACCTCCTGTATGTAGTAGGTGAGATGCATCACTCTTTCCCTGTGTTACAAGTATGATGATCAGATAAGACTTCTTCTGCTTCTAGATTTTGGTTTTTTGTTCACTCTCTTCAGCTTGATTTAGGAGATTTTTTGTTTGTGATCAGTGTACTACTGTGGAAACCCCCTTCCTTTGCATGATTCAGACTCCATTGTACAAAGAACTGTAAATTTTTTTATGTATTGTTTGCCATTTACGGTTCTCCTTTACAAAGAAGTAGCGTAATCCAACTGTCGTCTTTTGATTTGGAAGTGTCGCAAGTGTCTTTTTCAGTCAAAGAAAAGAATCCTATTGTTCTTGATGGTCGATTACACTGTTACTCTTGTATTTGATTTGAATTAATAGTTTTTCAAGTGTCAAAAGCAGTTTTCAATTCAAAATCACAAAGTGTCGTCATTATCTTCCTTTCGTCTTTTGAAGAGAAAATCGTTAGTACTGTCACTTGAAACGATTCAGATTTGTACTTAGCATTCTTTTTGTCATTCACACATTAAGAAAGCGAAAACAAATACATGCATGTGCATTTGCATTTAGACTGCTTATTGATTTCGATTTAGGACAGTGCAACTAGGGTGTGCTCTCTGCTCTATGTTGAAAGAATCCCACTTCCCTTTCCTTAGTAGCTAGGATTTTCATTGCAAAAGGAAGATTAAACAATTGTTTATCATCTTAGATTGCATTTTAGGAGTTGTATATCTACATCACGTGGTGAACCTGAAAGGAAAATTTCTTAAGAAAGATCAACTGTAAAATAAATTCAATGAACATAAAAACACTTTGGAACCTAACGCACAACATTTAGAAGTCTAGGCTAGAGATGTATTCCGGTGTCGTAAAGCCTGGTAACTATCGCTTTCACTGTAGGTTGGGTGATTCCTCCTCTTTGAGATGACAAGTGCCAGTACGGACTTGTGCTCCCACATACCATTGAGTATATATTGGGAGACCACAATAGGCTATATCCTTTATCCTTAGGAAGCCATGTTTGCCGCCCTATCAATTGCAATGCACTGAACACAACATTCGGGAAGATTGACTACCGTACCGTAAAATGTATTCTGCAGTTTTGCGATTGGTTTGGTAATCCCTCTATCTAGATTTCTACAGTAGTCTCTTTCATTCCTTTTTAGACTCCTTAAACGAAAAGGTCCATCTGAGCACTTGTCACTTCAGGCTCATTAAAAATTGAAGGCGACTAGAGTCATCTTTAGCTTTTTTCTCGACTCTTAAAAATTGAAAAAGCAAGTTGTGTCAAAGCATCTAAAATTTATTTTAATCGAAATAACGTCACTGTTCCCTTGTTGGTCCTAGGTTGAGAAAAATGGAATCCACCAACCAAGGATTTCCCCTTGGGAGAAATCCTAGTCCTTTCTCCTCTTGGGGAGATGTTGGTGCACCTCATATGGCCACATTGTCCCTTCCAGGACTGACAATCGGCTTGCCAATATGGCTCTTCTCGACCTCTGTCATTCAAACCACCACGATTCCTGAGCAATCAAGTCAACAACTAGATGATACTAGAGTTACCCCCAACCTTTCGCTTCGCTTATTTCTCCCTCCCCTCCTTCCTCTTTGCTTGGTAAATCTAGTAAAGCTAAAGACCAAGTTACTGAGAAGAAGAAGAAAGGGAAGGAGAAAGAGAAGAAGAAGAAGGAGCCAAAGGCGAAAAGGGGCAACCATGCGTCATCTAGTGAAAATCCACACACTACACCATCCAAGGCTAAGTCTCCATGTGTCATTTACAAAAGAGACCACTATCATCGAGATTGTCCTTACATCCCTCGGATCTTAAGGGACTGGTCTCCTCGTTTGCACAATCCGGTATCATCAACCTCTGATGATCATGTTGAGAGTACACCGTCAACTAGTGAAAACGAAGTCTCTGGATAGAAAGGAAAATGTAAATTTCCTTGCAAACTGTGTGAAGGCAATCACACCATCCACTGTTGTCCCTTCCTAGACAAGCTAAAAGAGTCTTGGATAACCGTCTTGCTTCACAGCTACGGCTTCCTCCTAGGTACAAGAAACTCTTGCTGAATCCGTTGCTAGTTGAAAATCCAGCTGACACAACTTTGTGGTTGATCGAAGCATCTATCGTTGAAGATAAACCCTCTGAATCCACACCAGATGAAAGTCAAAAGGTCAAAGCAGAAGTTGACCCGGTCTCGTCTTCGGAAGGTCCATATTCAGATGATATAGTCACCGAAGAGACTAAGAACAACACCGTTCAAATTCTTTTCATAAACACAGACTTCGATGAACATGGGGGGAAACCTACCCATTCCTTTACCATAGGGAGGAAGTTTGTCAGGGTCATATCTGGCCATTTATTTGGTCCCACCTCCAAGCAACCTAGTCATTTCATTGGATTGGAATCTACTAGGCAGACCCCGTTTACCATCTAATGTACCATTCTAAATCATTGTACAAGCTTACAGAATGGTCATGGTCGGTACCATCATAGATGAAGGGGCTTCTATGAGTATCCTTTCCTCAACTGCTTGGAAAGTGCTTGGTTCACCATCACTTCTACCTAAGATGTTAAATCTAATAGGATTTGACAAAGGAACCAGTCGATCATTAGGGATCCTTCCAAGTTTGCCTATAACTTTGAGAGGGAAAACCATGTATCTGAACGTAATGGTAGTCTAAGGACCTTTAGATTATAATCTGCTCCTTGGGCATGATTATGTTTATAGCATGGGAGCCATTGTCTCCTCACTCTTTCAAGTAATGTGTTTTCCGCATGAAGGCCGAGTGGTCCAGCTCGTAGACCAACTTTCATTCCCTGGCTCACACATAGCTAATAGTCAAATGCCATCCCTAACTGGTATTTTCACAAAAGGAATGTCTCATCAATCTCCAGTCTGTCCACCTGAAGAGTGCGAGTAATTCGGTGGCCATGACTGAAACCCAAGTGGCATGCACCCTAGTCTGCTTCGGCAGGGAAACTTTGGGTATAGGGTAGGTTTCTGCGAAGGATATATGACTAGTCTGATACATGTCCGTTTAGGAAAATGGGATGAGACTGGAATAAGATTCCCTCGTCAAGGTTAGGTGGTTGGAGCTAGAATCACCTTTGTCCAAATGGACTATGCTGAGAAGTGCTTCTGTCTACTACGCAGATGGAAACTATCTTGCAAATGCGAGAACTTCTATATGGTAGCCTGGAAACTCTATTTCACTATACCTGGGGGCATGCAAACCTTTTTGCATACAAGAGAAGAGCGACCAATTATTTTCTTATTTTGTAGATTCTCAACCCTTTAAACTCGTAATATTGGTCGTTCCTAACTGCATTATGAAAGGATATGGAACAAAGCTTTGAATGGTGCAAGCTCCACAAAAATGGAATCTATCGATGAGACATCCTTAGTATGCCACTGGCACGAGCAGTTTTTATGCAAAGTTCAAGCTCGTTAAAAATTAAACCTAAGAAATGAGCAAATGTTCCCCCAGAGTTTAAGCTCATTAAAAAATGAACCAACCTCTGGTAAATAACCATTGCGAATGCCTTATCATCAGCTTTTTGAGCCTTGGTCGTCTTCTCATCATCACCTCCACTCTGTTTTAGCTGATCATACGTCTCCATTTGATTGTTTACCCTTTTTAGAAACAACTGCAAAGAGTGACTCTGTTAGCCATCCCTGTGACACTGCCATGATTGGAAAATTCCAAACCTTCCCTGGAATTAGCAACTACCTGAAAATATCACTTGTTCTTCAAAAACGAGTCTCCCTTAAGCTTTTTTCCTCTGACTCATAAAATATGAAAAGATTGTTAAGCAATTGGCCTCTTAGCTTGTTAAAGCTATCAGAAGTGCTATCCCTCCTCTAGATTTTAATCTTTTTGGACCCGAGGGATTATTACACAAAAAGATCGAGCACTTGTTTTTGTTTGGCTGGTTAAAACTATAAAAAATTCATCCCTTTCATATTATTTTATACTTTTTCGGACTTAAGGGATTATATGATGAAAAAGGATTACTGGAGTTTCCTTTCTGTCCCTTTTCAGACTCTCTAAAATTGAAAAAGGACCGAGTTGTCTTTGTCGTTAAACTCGTTAAAACCAATAGCGACAAACTTGTCCATAGAGACAAGAACAAGTTTCACTGTCGCTAGGCTCGTTAAAACATAGCGATGGGTTTTCCCGAAGGGAAAATTATAGAACAAGAATATGTTATTCTCCTCAAGCTTGATAAAAATAAAGAGGTACTGGTCAACAATGACTAGGGAAAAATTGGGAAGAAAACTTGAAGAAACTTTATTGGTAGCAAAGTCGCTCTTGAACATGACACTTTCACTCCATCACCATGATTGAGTCGGGTTGGGTTATTCCGTTCACCGGTCATATCACCATTGTTCCATCATCCCATCCATATTTGGGGTTAACGCTACCAATCCATCTCAGTGTCGTCGATATGTTCAAGAGAATTCGCTCAGAGAATTCACCAACCCATCTTGTGTCTCATCTGCTACAATACATTCGCGCTCGATTCTTTCATGACTGCCACCCTGAACATTGTATCATCAAATCGTTTTCACCTCCACAAAGTCATTTGCTCCATTCCGTGTTGTAGATGTGGGATTCATTAAGGCCCTCCTACGATGGGTCACTTCTTGTTGACATCAATTCATTATCCAAGAAGTCAACCTAGGAACAACCCTTTCATTACCTTGAAGATTGCATGCCTCAATGGCAAGTTTTTCGCTTCCGGTGACAGGTTTACATCAATGGCCTTTGAATGAGAGATTTTGTGTGATGTTCAACGCCAAGTCCCATTTTCACACCACGTGAATTGTATCGTAGTACCTTGAGGGACATCATCATTATTGGTGATTCCTCTCGTGCCTATTAACAACTTACATCATTGGCTGGTAATGAGGTGATGTCTTTCCATGTTCAACTCCAGAACATTTTTCACATGGATCGACTTATACTTTGGGTGAAGATTGGACAAGTTTGAAGAACCTGGATCTAGTTTCATCCATCCGGGCTGTGATATATTCAGGAAAATAAAGACATGAAATGTAAATCAGTACTACACAGATGATCATTTGAATCAAAGGATGATGATCAGAATCATCAGTTTGCCACACAGACGGTTGTGTGTCCTATGTACATGAAAATGAATTTATAAAGTTGAGCATGGGAATGTCCATCTCAACTAGGTCATGAAAATTTTATGAAGATAATGTATTGTATTGTATCTTATTACAGGTCACCTTCCAGTTTGAAAAGCCTTGGATCCTCATGATAAAGCATTTCACCCCAGTCATGATTTAGGGGGCAACTGTTATAGACATATTTGGGCACTGCAACCCCAGTCATATATGTCCATAAACCAAGGGCTTCTGAGCCCCTAAAAGTGTTATTTCATTCCCTAAAGGAGCAAGGTTAGCTAATTAAATCATCTCCCAGAGGTTCTCCACAGAAAACTACTCAGAATTGGTCAAAACTGGACCATACATATTGCTCAGTGCTAAGGGTGCGATGCATCTCACCTGCTTAGTGAAAAAAGTGAAATTCATACTGGAAAGCCCTTCTGTAGGGTGCGGTGGGTGAGAATAGACAAATGGCAGAGATAGTTTGCAAGGTGGATGATCATGGAATCTTCCAGAAACTTCTCCTATGACACTTGCCTCTCTGGATTCGCCTAGGGATGAGTAAGAGATCATCAATCTCCAATTGGAATCAAGAACTATCAGATAGAAGACACTAATCAAAATCCCAGAAGTTGAATCACTTACCTGCAATCATCTATAGATGGATCCCTCATCCCAGAGATTCGAAGGCTAGAATTTTGCATCTTGTAAGGAAGTGTTGTTAGTTTCTTGATGGAACATCATAGTGTTGGGTGATCTAAGCTTTTCATGAGGTGAAGAAGGGCTTTCAAGCTAGGAGGATGACACTGGGTCAGATCAATGGGTTGTAATCTTCTCTTCTAATCTTTATATCAATAAAGCTATTCAAGTTTTCCGCCACATTCTTGTATGTTTGATGATATATGCATTTGTGTGGTCAATATATATCTGGTCCTATATTGTTTATGATTGTAGATCTATGTACTTTGAAGGTATTATGCTGCTTTGACTTTACAGGTACTCTTTGAAGCGGAGTAATCAAGGAAGGAGTGGAAAAGATCCGTCAGAGGGGAGAAGGAATAAGCAAGGAACCAAGTGAAAGATTGAGGTTGGTATTCTTTGCTCCTCTCCTATCTACTTCTCATAAAGGAAAATGAAAGTGACTTTAATTTGTTTGTTTCTAAGATAGCTACCCATCTTAGTGGGACTAGCAGCTCTGCATAGACACTAGATTTCCTGATAATAGGTAGTGTGCTAGCAGCAAAGGTATGTTGCCATTTTCAGACCATTATTCCCCACTACCACCTCATCATTTCCCACTCCTTGTAATCAGCTCCCACCTCGTAGATTTGTAGTTTAACCTCTTTTTGTACTACTCCTTCTCTGTCTTTGAGTTGACTACAACAACGTGTGAGAGGACACCTGGTTGTGCATGTGATGATTGAATGAAGGTGGCCAAGTTAACTAGCCACCTTTTCACTTATAAACCAACTATCTTGTAACCCTTACAATTTTTTACTAAATGATGCATATGAGAAAGCAAGCGGGATACTTACCTGTGGTTTCAATGCTATGTTGTAGTTTGTCGAAGACCAGAGGTGCTACTGTGTATATTTGTTGCATGTCATTCTTCTTCCTCCTCTTGATGTCTGCTAATGGTTTCTCTATTTTTACAGGTATCTGTGGTTGAAGATTTGATTCTGCTGCTTTGGAGCTCCTGGATCAACCTGGTGAATAGTTGTTGTTGGTGTGATTGGCATTCTGTGGGATAGGTTGCTACAGGATGTCCTGTAGCTTCTTCTCCCCCAAAATTCTCTTATCATTTTGCTTGCTAGGGCTGTGAGAATGGTAACATGGATGGAAAGGAGTGGGAGTGTGGAGAGTAAAGGATACTCAGGTGATGCTCTTTACTCCTCTCTGTTTCCTTTTTTCTTTGAAGACTGAAAAACTATTGAAACTGATCTTTTTTTTTGAATTGTGACTGCAGGGATGATGATGGTGGATGAGATGAGGTGCTAGATCATGGATGGGGTGAATTTTAGGGACCTAAAAACTCCATCATATGCCTTCAGATTGCTTCCTATAGTATTTCTGGTTCACTGTAATTCCTACAGGTTCATCATGTAGGTTTTTAGGGGATCCTGTAGGAATACAGGGGATCCTGTAGAAAGCACATTCTTTGCATAAATCGAAGAAATGGAGCGGAAAAATGACAAAAATGATGGAGGGATAGCTGGTAAGGAGTGAAGAAAATGAATATATGAGTGGGATGGGTCTCCTTGGGATCCTCTTTTTCTCCTTGACTGTCCTCCTTGCCCACCTTCAAATGGAAATTTCATGAATTTTGTTTTTCTTTTGCACAACAACCAGGCTTCCTCAAAGAGGTTTTCATCTTAGCTGCTTTCCCTGGGTGCCTCAAGAAAGGTTTTCACTCAGGGATCTTCTTATTCTCTTTTTCTTTTTCTTTTTCTTTTTTTATCTCCTTTTTTTGTCATCACTGGGCCACCTCAAGAGGTTTTCGACCCACATATGGGACTCAGGCACCTCATGGAGGTTTTCACTTGAGTCCTTATTATTTTTCTCTTTTTTTTTTCAGTGATTTGATGAGGGAGGAGATGGAACTTGCTCCATTGTCATCACTGTTTTATTTATATCATCAACGAACTCTTGTTTTGATAAAGGTCTCTTGTACATTTTCAGTGGGTGTCCATTAACAAGCAAAGGAATGGCTTCTTCATCTATGGTTTCAATTTTCACTGAACCATTATCATGGCATCTTTCCACAACATAAGGTCTGAGCCATCTTGTCCTCAACTTGCCCTTGAAATCCTTATACCTAGAATCATATAATTCCCAATCGCCTTCCTAAAATTGCTTCTCCTTGATATTTTTATCATGCCAGATCTTCCTCTGAAGTTTAACTACCTCTGTATGTAGGAGGGCTTGCTTTCTACATTCATATAAACTATTCAATTGGAACAATCTCTCTTTTTGTGCACTATTGAGATCCAAATCTAGTTGGGCTATGATCCTTAAAGTGTTATATTCAAACTCAATGGATAACAGAGCCTTTTTTCCATAGACAAGCTCATAGGGTGTGAATCCAGTGGTGGTCTTCCATGTGGTATTATAGGCCCAAGTGGTCTCAACTAGCATTTTTGCTCAATCCTTCCTGTTGCTACTCACCACCTTGGTTAAGATTCCCTCCAGTGCTTTATTGGTCACCTCCACTTGCCTATTAGCTTGTGGATGATAGGGAGTGGAGGTCCTATGCTTGATCTTGTGATGGCTGAGGAAGTCTTCAATCATGTTGGAGGTAAACTGGCTACCTTGGTCCGTGACTAGCTCTCTAGGGTACCCAAATTTGTAGAATACATTCTCCCTTAGGAACTCAACCACCTTCTCTTCTGTTTCTGCCCTAATTTCCTTGGTTTCAGCCCACTTAGTCAAATAATCAATGCACACAATAATGTACTGTTTTTTCTTTGAAGGAGGGTCAATAGGCCTAATAAAGTCCATGCCCCACTTGTCAAATGTCTCAAAAATCACTTGAGGCTGTAGAGGCATTTCATCTCTTGGAGTAGGCCTTCCCATCCTCTGGAACTGATCACACTAACTAGTGTACTTTTTCACATCCTGATGAAGAGTGGGCCAATAATAGCCTACTTGTAGCACTTTGAAAATTGTCCTCTTTGCTGCAAAGTGACCTCCACAAGGCCCATCATGACAGGTAAAAAGGATGTCAAAGACTTCCTCTTCCCTCACACGCCTTCTCAAGATTTGATCTAGGCCAAGTTTGAAAAGATTGCCCCCAATCCAAGTGAAGGGGCACTTTTCCTAACTATTTTTCTCTTTTTTTTGGAGGAAAAGTTTGGTGGGAGCTGTCCTGATACCAAATAGTTTTCTATATCAACAAACCATAAAGAGAGAACTGAAATAGAAAACAA
The DNA here is from genome assembly GCA_000404065.3 of Pinus taeda. Lineage (NCBI taxonomy): Eukaryota > Viridiplantae > Streptophyta > Pinopsida > Pinales > Pinaceae > Pinus > Pinus taeda. Next base: position 187,912 of record APFE031332605.1, read on the forward strand.
GTGCTCGTCCAGTAACTGGTCATCCACCAATCTTTCTTCACCTGTAGGAAAATTTACCCTAGATAAAAAATCTGCAACAACATTTTCCTTACCCAGCTTATCAATAATGGTTAGATCAAACTACTGTAATAAAAGTAACCATGTTTTAATTCGAGCATTCACATTTGGTTTGTTCATTAAATATTTGATTGCAGCATGGTCACTATGCACAAATGTTTGATAGCCTGTAATGTAATTCTTGAATTTGTTTAATGAATGCACAACAACTAGGAATTCCTTTTTGGTCACTGTATAATTTAGTTTAGCCTTTGACAAGTTCTTACTGATAAAATAGATAACATAAGGCAATTTTTCATCTATCTGACCTAGGGCTTCTCCTATGGATTTGTGTGAGGCATGAGCATGAATATGAAAGGGGAGGGCCCAGTTTGGGCCTCGAAGAATTGGTGGAGTTGTTAACTTATCATTTAGAATGTCTAAGGCCGTTTGACAGCTTTTTGACCATATAAACTTAAAATCTTTGGCCAAGAAACCAAAGAAAGGAGAGGCCAACTTGCCTAAGTCTTTTATGAACCTTCAGTAGTATCCATCTAACCCTAGGAAACTTCCAACATCTCTCTACTTTTGAGGAGGTGGGACCCTTTGGATGATAGCTATTTTGTTTGGGTCCACCTATAGTCCTTGCTGAGATATTGAATGACCTAGCACGGTCCTCGCAATCATTAAGAACTAACATTTTTAAGGACTAAGAGATAGGTTCATTTTAATGCACTTGTGTAGTACTTTGCCTACATTAGATAGGGCTTCTTGAAAATCACAACCATAAGGTGTAAAATCATCCATATAAATCTCCACCGCATCATGGACTAATTCGGCGAAAATACTCAAGATTGCTCTCTGGAAAACGACAGGAGCATTGCATAGGCCAAAAGGAAGGACATTATAGGCAAAAGTATCCCAAGGATAGGAGAATGTGGCCTTATCCTAGTTTTCTGGGCAGATCTGGATTTGGTTGTACCCACTGAATCCATATGGGAAAGAGAAAAACCTTTTCCTTGTCAGGCCATCTAGCACTTGGTCAATGAAGGGTAGAGGAAAATGATCCTTCTTTGTGGCTTTGTTAAACTCCCTGTAATCGACACAAATCGTCCACTTACCATTTTTCTTGGGAACTAACACCAAAGGAGAGACCCACTCACTGTCAGAGATAGGGTAAATGAATCCTGCATCTACTAGTTTTTGTATTTCTTCTTTGACTCTATATTTAAGAGCTAGATTCATCTTCCTTTGTGGTTGCCAGATCGGCTTGGAACCTTCTTTGATGTATATGTGGTGAGTACACACTGAGGGGTGTACTCCCTCCATTTCCTTGTAACTCCAGGTAAAGGCTTCTAGATTTTCCTTTAACATGTTGCATACCTTCTCCTCTTCGAGAGAAGAAAGAGATGGATTGATTTCCAAGGTTCTCTCTAGGGTGAATTCTATGGTTTTGAAATGGAGTGGGTTGGAATCGGCCAAGCATAAGTCAGTTGGATGATTTTTCTAGGTTTCCTTTACTACTTCCTCTAAAGGTAATGAACTGGGAGTTAGACTTTGGAATAGGTGTTTAATAAAGTCATCCTCATCTTGTTTTCCTCCTGCCATGGTTGCTTCCAAAGCATAAAGTTGGGTGGAATAAACTTCATCTTACTCCTCCTCCTCCAACCATAAAGGTAAATCATGCTCTAGAAAGGGTTAGTAGGAGGGTATAGGAATAACTTCTTAGACATATGCCCATTCTTGATGGTCATATTCCAAGCTCTGGAGCTAATGTAAGCATCGATAGTGGCTAACCATGGCCTCCCAAGGATGAGAGGATAACCAGTAAGCTTAGCCTTGGGCTGGAGAACTAGGAAATCTATAGTGTGTTATCACTCAGGTTGTTCCCTTTGACTCCTAAGGGAATACGGTCGAGGTAACCACAAACCAAGCTTTGGACTGCAGGTCCTAGCCTACCAGCAGTCAGAGAGGGCTCTCTCTTTAGGATTTAACTTTGTTCAAAGGATGATTTTAGGCTAGATATGATGTACATGGGTTTTGTTTGAGTTTGGTGGGATGGTTGATCTATTCAAACAGAGTTGGCACGCAAAGTGTAATAAGTTCAAACCATTGGGCATGGAGTCAATGAATGTGAACTAAAGGGTGTGTTTTCATTGGTAGAGGAGGGGAATATGGAGCAGGATAGCTACAGATGGAAAAATGATTAATGCTGGAACAAGGATGAAATGGAGGTCAGGAGACGAGAGGCAATTAAGGATCTCTCATCCAGCCAAAGAGGTAAACTGGATGAAGGCTAAATAGGAGCAATGAAGAGTTCCTAGACAGCATTCATATGTGAAGGAAATAGCTTAAACATGTTTAATTAAAAATGCATATTCATCACTGATTCAGAGGAAAACATAGAAAAGTTACAAGAACTGAGCACAGAGGGCATGAAAACCAGTTCTGATTTATTCCTTTTTCCCGCAACTTAAATTATGATATATAGATGATACAGATACATATAAACTGATAAATAGAGGGGGTAAAGACTTATTGAACCATGAGCGAGCACGAGAATTACATATCAAGTTCTTCAGCCATTAAAAGCACAACTAGCCAGTTCAGATGCAAACATTCCAGCAGTCTTTGATTACAGAAGCTCTTAACATTTACAGTGCCAGTCTGGACTGAGAAATAGAACCAACCAACCAACCCTTATTACATTGTTCAAGGCTGTATTTATAGGCAAAATATCTACAAAAATAGATCTGATAGAAGATCTGAGGAAATAAATCCAATTAACCTAACTTCTCTTGCAAGTAATGTAAAAATATCTATCTGATGCTACGCTGGGGGCAGCTGTTTCAAAAATGAGGCTATGTGGCGTCCTTCAGTGGCTCTGCTGTCCAATTTGCAATTACTGTGCCGTCAATCTCTTAGCTACACCTCTTAGTCAGTTCTACTGCTCTTAGGTGGCTATGATTCTTATTAAATTTGATATGACTCTGCTTTAATGGCCTTTAACTCTGTTCTTGCATTCATTGACTTTGTTTGGATGGTCTTAATGTTCACTCGCTTTGATATTGTCAATCTGATACTCTTTGCCGCTTCATTGATACTCTTTTAATTGAATCTGGGCTTGATCTTTTCTCTGATATGCTCGAAACTGTGAAATCACCCATTTTCTGCCCTTTCAAGGCAAAAATAACTGCTGCAAACTGAGGCTTTCCATTTTGGCCCTTTTCCCCTAGTGATGCACGATTAGCGCTAATTGCGCATCAAAAACTGCCTCAGATTTTGATTTCGGGCTTGCTAAGCATCGATTTTGCACTTTGCGCCCTTTTTCGGTGGGTGACATCAGCATGACATCAGCGGTATGACGGATGACGTCAGCAATGGGACCCAGTATAGCAGATGATGTCAGCAGGGTGACGTGGCAGGGTGACGTGGTGCTTACGTTATGCAGGGGGAAGTGGTAGGGTGACATGGTGCTTACGTCACGCAGGGGGAAGCAGTATCCGGTTTTAGGCTCACCGCTTTTGGGCATAGGTGGTTTGAGAGGAGGGGGGCTCCGCCACAGTCGAGAGCGTGATGCGTGGCGGGAGTACGACGAGAAAACCGCCCATCTCCCGGATGCTAACCATCGGCACATCAGGGCAAGAAAAGACCCGCCCACCATAGATCTGGGGTGCTGGCCATCGGACAACTGACAGGACAGGGGAGGCGGCAGAAGGATAAGGGACAGGGCCCGCGGCGCTTTTTTTAATTATTTCATTTTGGCGGGGGGGAAACTTTAGGAAAGTAGGTTTTGTCATTTTGGTTTACGGGTTATGTGCGGGGGTTAACCATTAACAATGCAAGTGGAGGGTGAAAGTTAGGTTTATAGATGAAAGAGGGGGACCAGGGTTATTACTTTAACCAGGGGTTAAGGTAACTCCGGGCTTAAGACGTAGAAGGGTTAATATTAGTCCCAAATGGACCAATATCTCCCAAACCATGCTACATAGCTATAGTGCTATAGGGTGGGATATGTAATATTTTTGGGATTTTATATAGTTTTCACATAGTAGGGGATAGGGGAGTGATTGAGGGAGCTAAATAATAAAGTTAGATGTTAATATGAGGTCTTTGGAATGCAAAGGAGGGGATGCATGCTAAGTTTATAGAATGGAAACTTAAGCATAGGGAAATGAATGGATTGTGTAAAGATTATTTTTACACAAGAAATGTGGCTTCTTTTCACTAAGTCAACTCAGATGTCAACTTGGTTTTTAACAAGAATGGAGTGAAAACAGGACTAGTTGGGCAGATCCCAAGGTCCTTGAGGGGATGTTAGTGAATGATTTATGAGGAAATGAGAAGGGGAAGTTAGTCATGCTTCTTTGTTGTACCACCAAACAACTGCCATGGTGTCAATGCCATAAGTGATATAAGTATTTCTTGACAAGACCACAAGTGATTATCAATCTGCTTCTGCAACCTCAAACTACCTACCCAACCTAATACACCTAACATTTTTTCTTCTTTTGGTTTGGGTGCAATTGAATTAGCAAACCCATATTTTCAACTTTTTTCTTTTAACTGGCCTCCTATCTACGTCTATACTTATTTCACCCAGGGGCTCAGATTAGGCTATTGAGCACCCTTGCTTCTCTACCTATCTAAGAATCTGCCAAGATTAAGCTTTTTGGACAGATAGTGATTCTCTATATTCCACAACAGTAAATTGAGACCTAGGGAGACCAGAATTTGGCTATTTGGACTTCCCTTTAACTGAAAATTCTTCAAAAATGGAATAATTCATTAAAATTGGAATGCAGCAAAGGCACTTGTACTAGCACACTCTCATGGACACTTCTTTGGCCTCAGTATCAAATATGGAACATTGCAGCCTGCAAAGTATGACATATTTGGCATGTAAAAATGTAGATCATGAAAGATGAATACCTGCTATGAGCAGAAGGCTAACAGTGGCTCCACTTGGGGATGGGTTTTGCTTGTGAAAAGTCAAGAACAGTAGGTGAAAATGCCTTAGTCTCTAGTTGTTTGCTGTACTCTGAAAACTTCCCTTTGCTGGCTGTTTTATTTATGAACATGACAGCAGACTTGAAGAGCTTAGGGCCTTCACTTCAGGCTTCAACTACAGCAAGCTTGTTATCCAAACAGAAAACTGAAATCCTACCTACCTACTCTAACCAGCACTTACTTTGCCATTAGGTGAAATGAAATAACCAATGCAGCCACTTAAGTATTATAAGCATGAACGAGCTTTGCTGCTTGTGCTTGCTGGCGAGAAAAACTGAGATCTTGCAATCTGATATGGCTTTGCTAATCTTTGAGAAGATCAGATAACTGCTGACCTTATTTGTTGAAACAAGAAACTGTACAAAAGGGTCCTGCAGCATATATACATTATTGCTGGGCTGAATTGAAGAACTGTACAAAAGTTTGGATCCCTATCATGCCTTGGAAACTGGATATCATCAATATTTTGATATTGAGGCACACAACCTACTAATGGAGAAGAGAACTTCTTTACTTCATCATACATCCTGTCAGCACATGAATCACATACAACACGAACTGATACTTGTAATTTATTACAAGCAGGCTCATATGGCTCTTGACTGATTTGTGCGTGCTGTTCTTCTTCTTCTTCAAATACTTGAGATGGCTGAAAATCAAGAGGCAGGGGATCCCCTTGGATCTTTTGATCACATGCTTCTGCTTCTAAGTCTTCCTCAATCAGATATTTGATGGCTCTTTGGGGTTGCAAAACTAGAGGCAATGTATTTTGAGCAATGATTTGACTCTCCTCTAGATGATCAATGTCAACAGCTGCTGATACTTGCTTGTTAACTGCATGATAGTTCTCATTAATAAATTGAAAATAATTCACATAGAAAGGTAAATTTTCATCGCTGGAATCAAAATTCTCTGCGCTTTCCTCCTTTACTTCATAGCTGAGATAAGCATGTTGATCTTTGATTTTAGGCTGTTGATCCTGAACTGTGCTTTATGCCAAAATAGGCTCTGACTCCTCTGCAAGGCTGATTTGGTCATTAGGCTCATCATCATCATCATAATCATCATATTTTGGCAAGTAGTTGAAAGAAGAGAAGTTGTTATATTCATATAGTATATTAGGAGACTGCTCCATCATGTATGGATGTACGAATATGTCATTTGTTTTGTGGTAGGTTTGTTCATGAATGTCATTACTTTCCTCTTGCAAAACAGATGTGTTATGGTGCTCTAAAAATTCCACTTTCATTGTGATCATTTCCTCTGACTTTTGTAACAAACTATGAAGTTTTTCTTCTTGCTCTGCTTTGCGCTTTTCTTCCATGATCTTCAGATTGGCCTCTATGTCCACTACCATGTCCTGCATTTGTTTCATAGTGGATGGGCTCCTTTATCTTAAGCAAAATTCTATTTCTGGCTCAAATGCTCTTGGATAATGCAATAGAGCTAAATCAGGGGGAGGTCTAATATTCAAAGGCAAAGAATGATAAACTTGATTGAATCGATCACAAAATTGCTGAACAGATTCATTTGGATGTCTTTTTAATTGATTATATTCTTCAATGAGCAAGAGGAAATTAAGTTTGATCATCCATCTATCAAGGAAGAGCTTGGAAAACTGCTAAAGATTACAAATGCTAGCCTCAGGCAATGCTTTAAACTAAGTCCTAACTTTGCTTTGCAAAGAAAGGGTAAACAACTTGATACTAACATCCTTGTCCTCCACTTCAAATATATTAAGATAGTCTTCAAAGGCTTGGATATGATTTTGTGCAATAATACCATTTTCTCCATCAAATCTTGGGAGATACTCAGGATGATTTTTTGGCAGAGGATTAAGCATGAGAGTCAAAACAAGAGGCTTATATCAATCAGGAACTTTACGAGGCACGGGATTATATACAGGGATTAGCTGAATGGGCTCAATATGAACAAGGATAGAATGGTTGGCTTTGACATTTGTTTCCTCCTTGGCTGTATGATGATTTTCAGCAGCATTTAAAGGTTGTTCTAATGTGCAAGGAGGCTTTTCAACTACATTTTCAAAAGGCAAATCATGAAAATCTAATTTAAAATCGTTTTTAAAATACAATATACACAACAAAATTTTATGGAAGAGAAAGAACATGACCTCTTGGATAGTAATCCAGGTCAAAAGCCTGATTTGCTCGTATATTTCTCTTGGGTTCATTTCTCCAGTGGAGTCTTTATTATGAGGATTATGTGGAGTCGCCAGGTGGATAAGTAAATTAACTTTGAAGGGCCTGATCTCTGTCCACCACACAGATCAGGACTTAATATGCAATAAGAAACAAAATATTTTTGAGATGCTTTGAGATGTTTTTTGAGTTTTTTCTTTTTTTGGGGAATTTTCAAAACAAGTTTAAGACTTATTCGAAAGGAAAACTGATCAAAAAGGGAATTTATAGTGATCAACAGATGCTTTTCCCCAGCAGAGTCACCATTATTTTATCACTCAGGTTGTTCCCTTTGAATCCTAAGGGAATACGGCCGAGGTAACCACAAACCAAGATTTAGACTGCAGGTCCTAGCCTACTAGCAGTCAGAGAGGGCTCTCTCTTTAGGATTTAATTTTTTTCAAAGGATGATTTTAGGCTAGATATGATGTACATGGGTTTTGTTTGAGTTTGGTGGGATGGTTGATCTATTCAAACAGAGTTGGCATGCAAAGTGTAAGAAGTTCAAACCATTGGGCATGGAGTCAATGAATGTGAACTGAAGGGTGTGTTTTCTTTGGTAGAGGAGGGGAATATGGAGTAGGATGGCTACAGATGGCACAATGAATAATGCTGGAAAAAGGATGAAATGGAGGTCAGGGGATGAGAGGCAATTAAGGATCTCTCATCCAGCCAAAGAGGGAAATTGGATGAAGGCTAAATAGGAGCAATGAAGAGTTCCTAGACAATATTCATATGTGAAGGAAATAGCTTAAACATGTTTAATTAAAAATGCATATTCATCACTCATTCAGAGGAAAACATAGAAAAGTTACAAGAATTGAGCACAGAGGGCATGAAAACCAGTTTTGGTGTATTCCTTTTTCCCGCAACTTAAATTATGATATATAAATGATACAGATACATATAAACTGATAAATAGAGGGGGTGAAGACTTATTGAACCATGAGCGAGCACGAGAATTCCATATCAAGTTCTTCGGCCATTAAAAGCACAACCAGCCAGTTCAGATGCAAACATTCCAGCAATCTTTGATTACAGAAGCTCTTAACCTTTACAGTGCCAGTCTGGACTGAGAAATAGAACCAACCAACCAACCCTTATTACATTGTTCAGGACTGTATTTATAGGCAAAATATCTACAAAAATAGATTTAATAGAAGATTTGAGGAAATAAATCTAATTAACCTAACTTCTCTTGCAAGTAATGTAAAAATATCTATCTGATGATGTGCTGGGGGCAGTTGTTTAAAAAATGAGGCTATGTGGCGTCCTTCAGTGGCTCTGCTGTCCAATTTGCAATTACTGTGCCGTCAATCTCTTAGCTGCACCTCTTAGTCGGTTCTGCTGCTCTTAGGTGGTTGTGATTCTTATTAAATTTGATATGACTCTGCTTTAATGGCCTTTAACTATGTTCTGGCATTCATTGACTTTTTTTGGGTGGTCTTAATGTTCACCCACTTTGATATTGTCGATCTGATACTCTTTGCCGCTTCACTGATACTCTTTTAATTGAATCTAGGCTTCATCTTTTCGTTGATATGCTTGAAACTGTGAAATCGCCCTTTTTCTGCCCTTTCAAGGCAAAAATAACTACTGCAAACTGAGGCTTTCCATTTTGGCCCTTTTCCCTTAGCGATGCGTGATTAGTGCTAATCGCGTATCAAAAACTACCGCAGATTTTGATTCCGGGCTTTCTAAGCATCGATTTCGCACTTTGCGCCCTTTTTCGGCAGGTGACGTCAGAATGACATCAGCGGTATGGTGGATGACGTCAGCATGATGTCAGCAATGGGACCCAGTACAGCGAATGATGTCAGTAGGGTGACGTCAGCAGGGTGACGTGGTAGGGTGATGCGGCAGGGTGACGTGGTTCTTACGTTACGCAGGGGGAAGCGGTAGGGTGACGTGGTGCTTACGTCACGTAGGGGGAAGCGGTATCCGGTTTTAGGTGCACCACTTTTGGGCACAGGTGGTTTGAGAGGAGGGGGCTCCGCCACAGTAGAGAGGGTGATGCGTGGCGGGAGTACGACGGGAAAGCCGCCCATCTCCCGGACGCTAACCATCGGCACATCGAGGTAGGAAAAGACCCGCCCACCATAGATCTGGGGTGCTGGCCATCGGACGGCTGACAGGACAGGGGAGGCGGCGGAAGGATAAGGGACAGGGCCCGCGGCTCTTTTTTTTAATTATTTAATTTTGGCGGGGGGAAAACTTTAGGAAAGTGGGTTTTGTCATTTGGTTTCGCGGGTTATGTGCGATGGTTAACCATTAACAATGCAAGTGGAGGGGGAGGGTTAGGTTTATAGATGAAAGAGGGGGACCAGGGTTATTACTTTAACCAGGGGTTAAGGTAACTCTGGGTTTAAGACACAGAAGGGTTAATATTAGTCCCAAATGGACCAATATCTCCCAAACCATGCTACATAGCTATAGTGCTATAGGGTGGGATATGTAAAATTTTTGGGATTTTATATAGTTTTCACATAGTAGGGGATAGAGCAATGATTTAGGGAGCTAAGTAATAAAGTTAGATGTTAATATGAGGTATTTGGAATTCAAAGGAGGGGATGCATGCTAAGTTTATAGAATGGAAACTTCAGCATAGGGAAATGAATGGATTGTGTAAAGATTATTTTTACACAAGAAATGTGGCTTCTTTTCACTAAGTCAACTCAGATGTCAACTTGGTTTTTAATAAGAATGGAGTGAAAATAGGACTGGTTGGGCAGATCCCAAGGTCCTTGAGGGGATGTTAGTGAATGATTTTTGAGGAAATGAGAAGGGGAAGTTAGTCATGCTTCTTTGTTGTACCACCAAACAACTACCATGGTGCCAATGCCATAAGTGATATAAGTATTTCTTGACAAGACCACAAGTGATTATCAATCTGCTTCTACAACCTCAAACTATCTACCCAGCCTAATACAACTAACATTTTTTCTTCTTTTGGTTTGGGTGCACTTGAATTAGCAAACCCAGCTTTTCAAATTTTTTCTTTTAACTGGTCTCCTATCTACATCTATACTTATTTCACCCAGGGGCTCAGATTAGGCTGTTGAGCACCCTTGCTTCTCTACCCATCTAAGAATCTGCCAAGATTAAGCTTTTTGGATAGATAGTGATTCTCTATATTCCACAACAGTAAATTGAAACTTAGGGAGACCAAGATTAAGCTGTTTTGACCTCCCTTTAACTGAAAATTATTCAAAAATGGAATAATTCATCAAAATTGGAATGCAGCAGAGGCACTTGGACTAGCACACTCTCATGGACACTTCTTTGGCCTCAGTATCAAATATGGAACATTGCAGCCTGCAAAGTATGACATATTTGGCATGTAAAAATGTAGATCATGAAAGATGAATACTTGTTATGAGCAGGAGGCTAACATAGTGTACTCACAAGAGTCAATGGAGACCTCACATCCTCCACAATTCCCTCAGGGGTTACTTGGAATGATCTACAAGTTACATAATTGTTGTGGTCTTTGTCAATGAACCTTGGAGGTTGAGCTTGAGCATGGTGTCCTTGTTCATCACATTAATGGCAGCCCAAGATCTATCAGAGTGTGTGGGATAATGGTGCCATTGATGTGCACATCTACTACAGGGCTTCCAGGGTCCAAATATTTTGGTCATATTACCTGCCCCAACATTAAGTCAGACAGCTGCCTAATGACATTAATGGTAGGGACATCTCTTTTTCACCTCCCTGGATGCTTGAAGAACTTCTCCTTAATCAACTTATTGTAAATGGGAACATCTTTTATTGCCTAGAGAAGGGGGATCTTTACACATAGATTTTTCAATTCTCCAAGAAGTTCAGTCTCTTCTGGGATAGGCTGGAGTGGTTGGGTTATTCTCTCAGGAAAGAGTGGATTTACTTTAAGGTTTCTTTCCTCTCTTTCTTCCTGAACCTCCCTAGGTGGAGGGGAAGGTTGGTTATCCTAGAGAAATTTCTCAAATATCAGGTTAATCTCTTGTATTTCCATAGCACAATCTGGATATGATGTCTCTCCACTATATACTTGCCGAGCCTTCCTATTATTCAGGTTTGGATTTGGATGGGCAGGCATCTGGGGTTGCTTAGGTGGAGTAGCATGTAGGAGATGTGGTTGGGTAGGTGGTGGAGGCAATAGAGGTAGAGCATTGTTATATTGGGGCCTCCACCCCTGGAGTGGTGTATTCCACTGAGGTTATGGCAGAGCATAAGGTTGAAATGACTAGCTGGGTCGCTAGGAATGATACTGAGATGCATAGGACCAAGGAGGGGGTGTAGACTAGGAAGGATGAGCAAGGGATCCCCAAGAAGGTATCATTGTGGTTTGTTTGGGGTTGTAATATGCATGGGATGAACCTTGCATGTCCTGCTTGTATGGTTTAGGCCCAAGAGGTCTCCTTTGGTTAATGTAGCAAATCTGCTCAGTGACCCCTTCAACTCCTTGATATACAACTTTGAGTCTAGGCAAAGAAGGCACTTTTCTGTGGAGTGGTTTTCCTCACATACCGAGTAAATTTCAATAGAGTTCAATAGAAATTTATTCCTAGGATGCCTCCTGGTGCATCTAGGATAGAAGATGGCCAAGGCTCTCTCTACTTCCTACTGCTTCCTTTTAATGTTCACAGTGTCCAGTTGTAGGGCAAGGGTTTCCAGCATCTCACTTTGAAATATTCCAGCATGTTTCCAATTTCACCCTTGATGGATGAGTTGGAAGATGATGTACTGGCCATAGGATGACTACCCCTACCCTTTTTCCTGGCTTCCTTAGAATGGTTTCTGAAGACAGTATTGATATCCTCATAGGGTAATTGGTAGATATGTCCTCCTGCTAACAAATGTAAGGTATCTAGAAGATCTTCTCTTACTCCCCTAAGCAAGACCAACTTTAGTGACTCAGGGTCAAGTGTGCACCCGACCCTTTTGTAACTGAGCTTAGAATCTTTCTTCATAGTCTTCTAAGGATTCATCATGGCCTATGCTCATCCTGAAAATTTCTTCTTTAGTATCCTTTGATTGACAATAGTCCCGATATTTGTTGTTAAAGGCCTGCTGCATCTGAGCCCAAGTTGTGATGTTATCTCCAAGTAAATCCATGAACTAGCGCAATGTTGCATCCTTGAGGGTAGATGGAAATAGTTTTAACTTTTGATCATCATCTGTATAGTCATAGGTATGACATATAACAACAAACTCAAATAGGAAAGTGTCAAGCTCCTTGGTGGTCAGGCCATGGAAATGAGGTAGGGTAGAGGAGCTTATATTTTTCATCTTAGTGTCCCCATTGGTTTCCTTGATGGGGAATGCACCCTCAACTCACTCTTGATTCCATCAGCCATTTCGATTTTCAGCCACTGCCCAATAGAAATGGGTTCCTCTTCTTCTTCTTCCCTTATAGGTTCTTCAAATATGTTAGGTTGCTCACCTAAGTGTTCCTCTAGTTCACAACCACGAAATAAGAGAGAAGGTTGGCTGTTGGATGCATTGGGGGTATTTGGAAAAATTTTCCTAAGTTGTCCCTATTCCTACAAAGCATGAAAGGAAATATTTTTGGGGTGGTTTTTGTATTCTATTTTTAAAATATGGAAAGCACTTGCATAATTGAAATTGCTGATTGAATGAAAATTACTGACAGAATGAAAAAGCTACTTGTTGAGCTGAAATCCTACCTGCAGAAAGGAAAGGAAAGTAGATAATACAAATTGAAAGAAAGGAAACAACTAGATTAATTTTGCAGAAATAAACTAATGGCAGAATATTGAAGACAAGAAATAGAAGAAAAGAAAGCAACAATCACATTCTACTTAGACACCTCCTCGGCAACGACGCCAAAAATTGATGAGCACCAATATTGTAGCAAGGATGCTACAACTCTATTAGAGTACCATTTATCACCCTTGGTATTTGTGATGCTTGGTTTATGGCCTAGGGCAACCCCTCCTTCCAAACTTGGTCCATATATATTAAAAACAATGTTTTATTCCTTGTACGCTACTTTTCCCTGAGATAAAAGTGTGTACACGTGGGTTAGTCAATACCCAACCCATGTATATGTATTAAAACACTTAAAAAATAAAATATCCTTAATTATGGGCAGAGTTCACGGGTTTTACCTATTGATTACCTCCTATTTCCCATGGCCCAACTGTTTCCCAACTAAAAAACTAATTGGGAGAAGTATAAATAGACTTCTATGGGAAGGCCTAAAGGAGGAGAAGAGATAGAGTTATTATACTGAGATTATCCCTGACAGAGTCTGTTGAATCCTTGTGCCTCATGCACTTCCCCAAGCTTTAGGAAACCCTTGTTTCCTTGATTATAGATATTCCCCCTCTTGCTTGAGATATCATGGTGTTGGTTATGGAAGAAGATTGTTGAAGGCTGGGATAGGACGAATCCGAAGGACAGTTCTGCTTGGAGCTGGAAGAAGAAGACTCAAAATGAATTCTCTCCATGTTATTTATAGATTATTGCAATAAAATAAATGTTGTCTTGTTTCTGAAAATAACTTTTTTTGTGCATCAAATTGTGTTATAATTCATGTATGAATGTTGTTTTGATGTATAACTAATCATTATCTTTTATGATATAAAATCAAATTTCGTGAGTATGATTTACTTCTATATTTCTATGTATGTTCGAATTGAATGATTTTCAAGTTTGAAGAACATCAGGAGTTGCAGAGAGTCTGAACCCTACGGGACCTACTCGAACAAAGGAAATTCGGGTACGATCGCTCTTATGTAGTTTGTTTATATAAGCATTTTTCATGAGTTGTATGAGTGTTTCTTGTTGTAGTTTTCTTTTTCTTTGTTGGGGTTCTAACCTAAAGCCCTAGGGTACTTATTCCCATAACAAACTCTTGGGCTGCCAACTTTACTTATCAACGTGGGGTTCGTACAAACTTGAAGGTGGTAGTGATGTATGAACAAGTAGAAGTGATGGTTTGGCCTATTGTCACTATTCAGTTGGAGAGAGACCAATGGGGTTCCAAGCCAAACTTCTATAGAGTTAGAAGAAGCTTGATTCTTTGATGGAAGAAGGGAAAATCTCCTCTAAGAGAATTACTCTACTGCAATAATAGAAAAGGCCAACATGTAATGTTAAACCACACCATACCCTAATTAACCATTTAATAAGTTATGCTAAGAAGAATTGCAAATGCTACCATCTAAGTTGTAGAAGTAAAAGGCATAAAACCATACTAATGTGCAAGCAAAGAAACCAGACTAAATCTGTTTTCACTTTTTTGGTTTTTTTTGGCAAAATCAAGTATGCAAACTAATTGTTCTTGTGGATGTGACATGTGGATGGAAGGTGTTTGAGGATGGATAGAAGGTTTATGAAGTTGTTGGATGATGTGGATAGGTACTAGGAGGCCTTTTGTGACTTCCTAGAGGTTTCCCATCAATTTGGCCACAAAATAGGCCATTTCAAGAAAACCTACAGGATGATCCTATAGGAATTACAGGAAACCTACATGATACAACCGAGAGCTAATTGTGAGGTGTTGGAAGTGTTGGGAAGCTTAGGAAAGAAGTGTGGTGGATGAAATGGAGTGTTAGAAGGTCTAGGAGCACTCAAGAGTCAATATCCAAGATAAGATATGGCTAGATTCACTCAATGTGTTTAGGGGAATTTCAATGAAAATTGATGAAAAACTAGTGAGGGTGGTGGTGAAACAAGGGATGGCTAAGGTGGATGAAGTGGAAGGTGGTTGTTGGTTATGAAGTCTTGGTCTCCTCCTGAGGTACATGCTCTTCATAAAACATGTGTGTCTTCCAAAAGGAACTATGCAACAAGATACATTTTCATAAACTAAAAAAGAATGAATCAAATGCCTATATTATCCATGAAGAAAGTTGTTGAAGGGAATGAAAGCATGAGTGAGATATTATTGCACAAATGGAGATGGAAAAAGATGAAAATGAAATCTACCTTGAACCATGAACCAAATACTGAATCAAAGACAACAAACTCCACAGCTCGTACAAGAACTAGAAATCTGTGTTTTTGGGGCTACTGAAGGGTCCCTTCCTCAAGTCATGGTCCCAGAGGGAGGAAGTGAGGCTGAGACTCATGCTAACGACCTTGTCATGATCCTTTTTCTCCTTGCTAACCTGCTACTTGAAAGAAGGCACAAATGGAAGCAAACTGTCACCCAACCATTCTAATCTACACTGCTGTAATGGAAATGCATCTACTATGAAAATGAAGAATTAAGCTATGAATCTATACTAGCATACATGTACAATAAAGAGGAGCCTTGGCTTCTAGTTTTGGGCCATAACCAAAACGCTTTAGCCCTTTGAGGTAACTCAGTGCGGGCTCAAAAAAAACTCATTCTTATTACCAATACAACAGATTACATCAAAAAAACTGTCACAAGTATTGCAGCTCGAAAAGTAGTGTTTTAGAATAAAAATCTGAATCTTACCGAGGTCCTAGGCCTCTCTACTTATACCTCTAAAGTATCCAAAAAATTCCTTAAAATTAAGAAGGCTAGGCTCCCATACTGAAGATAAACTGGTGCTTTTTATTTCACTTGCTCAACTGCCTTCTAGTCCTCATGATTTTGTTGTTTGCACTCTGAGCTGATGGAGGAATATTCAAATGGAGGGGTAGTAAATGAGGAGGATTTACCTCCTATAATCCTTCTCCCTTGATTCATTCGAGTTTTGACCTTGGTCTTTGCCAAAATTCCTTGCTTTTCTCCTTTAATCCTGCATTAAATTCACATTAGACCACAAAGAAAAATATCCAACTCTAACTCATCTCATAAACAAAATATAATCGAAAGTATGCAGTAAGTTATGAGAATAGTTGGTTTGAATAAGCTATGAGGTGAATTAAGGCCAATATAATTACCCAATGATGAGGCTCATCAATCGGTTTCATGCCTTTTCTCCTATTCCGTAGCAGACTTCCAAATATGGCTAATGGTCAATTTTCGGATAGTTGCTAGATATTTCCCTACAAGCCCAAACACCTATATATTGGCCCATTAGGCCCTTAATACCACATGCTATGACCAATTCCTTGGCCCTTGAGCATTTAACCATGCCTTTACATCTTAAGCTTTGTGCCTTAGTATTGTCATCACATAAAAGCCTGTGCAGGTGCCTTAACTAGGGCCCCAAGACTTTTCCTCTATTCCCTCAGTCACATGGCGCACACAGAACCAAGTCCTAGCCAACTTTAGCCTATAGCCTTTCGTTGTAGCTTCCACAACAACACCCAAAATTTTTAGGCATATCCAAAATTTTGGGTCTCCCTCTACTTAGTCAGAACATTAGGGTTTTGATCAAGTTTTCAACTGGTTACTTTGCTTGCTACCCCTCCTATCAAATCTTGATGAGGTGCCCATTCACACATTACATGTTACACCCACACATCATGACATTAACTTTATGATTTTGTTATGGATTTGAATTTTTTTCACTTGAATGATGCACTAAAAGTCTCTCGTAACTTTGAATCTAACTTTGAATCTTATCCTTCTATAATGAGCATTGCAATAAGTGGAGGCACTGTGTGTGGATAGGAAAGAGTTCAATTTGGCTTTCATTATGATGACCATATTAGGGTTTGGGAGAAATGTTTAATTGTTAAAATAAATCTCCCCTTCTTATTTTGACTTAATTCATTTTCTTCGAAGGACACATTCTCATTGAAATTGTATGGCATTGAGGTAAATATGATTACATTTCATATTCCCCTAAATTCATGATTGGTTCCCCATTCATTATTTTAGTGGTGCATTCTCAAGCCCCATTCTCTCTATGATATAATTGGTGTACGTACTCATCACCACGGGTCATCCCTCATCTCCTTACCCATTATTTGGCTTGCATTCCTAAGTTTGGGTCCTCATGTGATCACATGACATTTTAAAGGCATAATGTTAAGAATTTTCATGCTAGGGGATCACATGACATGTTGGGTAGTGATAATGATCATTTATTCCCTCACACTTGACCTTTAAATGCATGATATTATTGAGCGTTGTTACAAACGAAAGTGCCTAGTAGTTATGGGAATTATTTTAACATCTCAATGGAATTTGTAAACTTCGTCTGGTCAAAATACTCGTGGTTTTGTATTTATGTTTATGACTTCTTTAATATGAGAGTTATACGAGTGGAAAGGGTCCCACTTACAAATATAGTAAGCTTCCAAGTGTATCATATAGTTGAAATGGGTTTCGTTTTTCTTTTGTAGGTTAGTCATTGAGGATATACCAGTAAGGACCATTACAAAGTCGTTGATGGGCCATGAACAATTATTAAATTACTTGGGGATGATCGACACACTTTCATTGAATAATGTAAAAAAAAATTCTTGGGATGTGATTTAAATGACCTAGAATGAGGCCCTAGGGTTAAAATGAAAATTTATGCATACCCATAAGCTGGAAAGTGTTTACCAAGTTCCCTACAAAGAGATGTTTTCTAAGGGAAACACCCATATTACACTGATACATAGATATGGAAGGGAACCTAGTCAAATAATGTCATAAGAGGGATCTTTTGAAAACCATGTAGTGATTGATATGGTAAAAGGGTGGTAGATCTGTGCTCAAATCAACAGTTCCACACTCTGTAGTCTACGTATGACATATCATAGTGGGCACGCATGAAGTTTACACGCACACCAATGTTGGAAGGAGACATAATGTGATTACTGGAATCAATCATTAGAGCATGCTGAAGAATAATCATTACATAAATACTTTTTACTATTGATTAAAACTCTAGGGTGCATACCAATCGCTGGGCATGACACTAGATAGTTTCCTGGTTCATAATTATTAGAAAGAACAATTCTGCATTTCTAGAATCTATTATTGTAGTGTCTTGCTGCAAAAGGCATTATTAAGGATACCATGGAAAGTATTTAATTATGCATGGGTGTATAAGTTCGCAGCATGGAGCCACACTCGACGGAGTCAAGTCACCAAGTCATAGATCAAGACCCAAAAAACTTGGAGAATCAGTGTGACCTGCCCAAGAATGTGGCTTTGTGACCTCTGCTGCATATGAGGAGTGCTACCATCCAGGTCACAAAATCACATTTTTAAGCCTTAGGCAAGTCACCAAGAAGTGCAACTAGCTATGTTATGTGACCATGTGACCCTTAGTAAATCACACTTTCACCAAAGTCACAAAGTCGCACTCAGAGTAACCTATCTGCAACGTGACTGTGTGACCTATTTGCAACATGACTATGTGACCTTTGGTAAGTCACACTTCCACCAGGGTCACATAATTTCATTTTTATGTCTCAGTTAAGCTGTGAGAAAATGTGATTTTGTTGTAACGTGACTAAGCAACCTTCATAAGTCACAAACTACTCGATTTTTGGAGAACATTTGTGTATGAGTATCTTGGTTTGCAAGCAGATAAGTGCTAGTGTGTTTCATTATATGGAAGTGGTCACCAAACAATAGGTGTTTTCCCTAGGGAGGTGTGGCATTGTGAAATATGTGGTACAAAACTTGGCAAAGGCTTTGAAACTATGGTGGAGGTTTTACCAAGTTTTTAAAAAATAAAAAATGATAGAAAAACATTGCAACAACTCCTGTACATAGATATGCCTCATGAATATACCACTCCTTCAGGACACATTGTGTCAGAGTATAAAAAACATTCCACAAAAGTGTATTTGAGCAACTTTGTGTTGTACGCCATGGTTAACTCCACATTGTTTTTTTTTCTAAGACCTTAATATTTACAAGAATTCATTAGGAGCTCATTCCTCGAAGGTTCATTCCACAAGTATCTCAATCGAGTGTGATTGCACAAAATAATCAAACTTTAGTACAAAATGGTACAAAAAATATTTCTCCCTAGGAGTTACAATCAAGCTGTAATAGGTTTGTTGTGACTGCTCGTCAATTAGCAAAACATTGGAGGGGCCCTTGGTGAATGATTTGGGGTATAAAAAGCATATGTTTGATTCCCTAATATATCATAGGTAGTGAACAACATGAAGGATCTAATTTATTTTAGTAGAGAAATCAAGTTGGACCCATTGAAAGGCTAAACAATTTCCCTGGACACTCTCCAAGGCCTGGTGGGATTCAAAGTTAGGTGGCTTATCCATAACAATCGAGTGGTTCAGAGACATTGAGTGGTGAACAAATTGCAGGTCAACCTACTTCTATGAAGCTGGTTGCAAATGATATAATTAATAATGTACATAATTCAATCAGTTAAACGTCCCATACAAGTTCTGCGAGAACCATAGCAGGGCTTCTTCAGCATAACTCTATGAACTCCAAGTAGAGTAGTATCTTAAGTGGTGTCACAAATTATTTTGGAAGCACTAATTAATTTCCTTGTGTTTGTTCCTTAAACCCTATCTAGCAGTCACAGCCCCATTCTACACCCTCTTTTTCAAATTCAGAAAATTTTTTTCAACACATTATACAAGAGAGGATGACTTCATCTCAACTGAAAGGAGGAATACCTTTCCAACCAAGACGGGGGGGGGGGGGGGGGGGGGGGGGGGGGGGGGGGGATAATACTAGAGACACTTTAGGTGTTAATAGTGGCATAGGGAGTGATATGAAGAATTTAAATGAATTGGTCCCAAGTAGTAATGGGTATGCAAATCTTAAAGGTTCAATTGGATTAGTTGGAAATTGTTTGAGTAAGAATGTAAATGTTGACTTCAACAAAATAGGGGCAATTGGCTCAATGCTTGGCTAAATAAATGGTATTAGATCCAATAATATAGGAATGACCAATAATTCTTTTTCATTAAATGGGAGAGACAATATAACTTCTATACCTCAAAATATTACAACGCAAGATCCCAATTTCAATGTTCAACTAGAATTGGGAGGAAATAGATTGTTGAATGGTCTTGGTACTTTAGGCAGTTACAGTAACACTAAATTTGATTGGAAGTCGACTTAAGCAAGGTTTTTAAGTTTCGATGGAAGATTTATTTGTAAAACAAAAGGTTGTGGGGGAAATCCATTAGCATTATGTAGAAATACATCATGTTTGTCACATGTACTATGCAATATCCTAGTGAGCTTCAATAAATCTCCCATAGTGGGATTGAACCATTTCATGAGACTTGTTGATTCCTCCATAGAAGATAAAAAATATTGAGATAATTTACCTTAAACACCATTGAATGATATTGATTTAAGAAAAAGGATATGGACATTTCTTTCAGGAATTTCTGCAAACATTTTTGAGCTCAGAGACACCTTGTAGAAATCATATTCATCGACAACACTATGGCGTAGAAAGGAACTAAACAAGGGTCAAAATTGGTGTTCCACTCTTAGTCAATTATTTAATATTTTTTATATTATTCTTTTACTGCCAATATGTGTATGGCTAATGTGGTTTTTTTCTTGTGGATAACAAGGAAAAGAAAGAATGTCAACCTAGATGAAGGAAGCTAGTGTTTTTCCATAGAAGGTACACTACTAGGGTTTCAACGAGGTCAAAATTGGATCCATTCAAGCTCCTAAAATTTGGTGGAAATGTTAGTAACACAACAGCATAAGATGATTGGATGCAAGTGATGCAAAATAGAAAGAAGTTCAATCGTTCATGCAAGTCTCCAAGGTTTCACAACAATTTTGGCAATAAGGACCAACTTTTGGGTTTCTCAAAACTTCTCTTTTCTCCTCACATTCACTATTGTATCAATATGAAAATGTTCTTATCATGGTGTCAACAGTTATGTTGAGATCAATTCAATATTTACTAAGCAATAGGGATGAGAGAGTAGTGAGGAAGTTCAAGAGTGATGATGGGAGGTCAAGGGTCACGATAGATGAAAAATCACCTCATCTCTATAAATGTGCCATCATGCCTCATTGTACAGGGACTTTAGCACTTGAGTTTAGGTTAACATTAGAGAGTTGATTTTTCCTTGAGAGCTAGAGGCACTGAACTCTTGGCAACTAGTAGAGTGATATGTAGTGAGGCTAGGGTTTTGCATTGGGCAATGGTATGAGAAGCCCATGTTCCACTATTGGCCTTTGATGAATTAAAACATATGTACTTGTATTTGCGGCAATAATAATAAGATGTTCTTCATTTCTGGCACTGATTCCCATGATTTTTCATAGTGTTTGTATTGGCTTTCTGATATTTTCACTACATTTTCATGTGTGCATTCATACATGTAATATGTTATGGACTGGTTCATAGTTGTTGTATGTATGTTTTCTTTTGAATATGTGCTTACTTATTCCTCTCCATGCCTATTATATAATGTGGGCTATTTACAATTGACCTCTGGCATGTTGTAGATCATATATGTCCGATTTGGTTTGTCTAACTGATCCTTCTCATGGCGCAATTCTACTTATTGTTGTTGTGACTTACTTGTACCTCTTTTTGCAGTTTTTTAATCTTGGGCTGATTTTGTTTCATTGTCTAGGCTTTTCTTTATTCTCCTCACTCTGACACCTTCTCATTTGGTAGCCAAGAGTGGAAACATTCATGGTGGAAATCGAGCCCACATATTGGATTGGATTGCTATCCTAAATGGTGTGAGGTCTAGTTGGGATCTCACACCAAGGAGACCCCCTAACTGTTGGTGGTACATTCCAGCCCATCAATAGGTTTTGGCTAGATGACAAGCTCGCCGTTGGAGACTGGAGTTTAATCTCATATCTGTAAATGGCTCTGTCTTGAATCTCTATCCTAGGTTGTTTTTACGAAAACATTAACCTTTCAGTGCCCATGAAAATAATATATCACTTGTCACAATGAAAGTTTGATGGCGATGGTCAAACAACAGTTTTGGGAGACATGCTTAAATTTCTTATTTTTGTCACTCTAACCAAGTAAATTTTAAGGATATTATTGGAAAGTTATTTACCCTCGCACTTGAACATCGTGTTAGCAGTGGTGCCACACATTTCCTATAGCTTACATCTATTCATTTGAGAAACTCATTAGTAAGCTCTGGCAATCCTTTGATAGGTATGGTTTTCAAGATCTTTTTAAAAAGATAAATCAACTTAGGATGAATCCTGAAGAGTCATTAGATGATTTTACTGCTAGGTTTGTTCACCTTTGTTCTGAATTTCCTAAAAGATATGTCAATTAGGTGTTGTTATCACCTAGATTAACCTCAGGCTGAAGGGAGGCAATGCCAGGGTAACCACAAACCAAGCTTAGCCAAGTAGCTAGCCCTACTAGGCCGGGAGAGGGATCTCTCTGTAAGGATATCAGTCAAGATGACTGGATTAGGTAAAGGATTTTAGGATAGGTATAGTAGCACAAAAGTTTTGATTGGATTTTGTAGGTGTTTTGCCAGATTAGGGGGAGCTGGGTAGTTTAGGTCTGGGAAATTAGGTCAGAAATGCAGGGTGTTTTATGGGGCAAGGTAGGCATAGGTTTTAGCACTTTAGGCTTGATGACGTGAGGTGTTTAATATTGATGAGGAGATAAGAGGGGCATGTGAAAATCATGGATCCTTCTTAAACAATAGAAAACATGAAATGTTGATTGATTTCCCAAGGAAGAGCACTGATACAATGGATTCTACCTATCAAACTTGAAAACATTCAACTAGAAGCAATGAAATTAATGATGGCATACATAAAAAATGTAAAAAAAATGATCACAAAAAAAGAAACTGTAGTAAAACTCCATACCACAAGGATCCCATAAAAATAGTTGCAAATCTTATTAATCTCCTTGCCAAACTGCTTACAATGATGTACAATCAAGCTCTGAGCATCCAACTGAGTCCAACAACACAATGGCTGAGAAAATACATGATATAGGCCTCAAAACAACTAATCCTAGCCTTAGGGATTGAATTCCATGAGAGGCGGAGCAGTTGCACACAATACTGAACAGATAGCTAAAGATTAGGGTGGTCAAACTGACTCATTCCTAATATGAAGCAAACTAATTCATTACATGCCACTTAGGCCATTCATCTGATGTATCTACCCTAGGTAACAAAAAAAATAATTTAACTACATCATCATCATGAATTAAATTAGTGAAAAAAAAAAATCCCAGAGGTAAAAAGTGAAAAACCAAAGAAATAGTGAAGGAACTGGTTGCCTATCAAGTGTGCAGCGCTAGTGTCAAACGCGCAGCACCTGAAGGAAACACGCAGTGCCATCTTCATTGTTAGTTTTGACTACCTTCCATGTGTCCAAATTGAGCCTGGGATAGCTTGTTGGAAAGATTCTCTTATCAAGTTTCTATATATACCTTCAGATTTCAAAATGAACTTGATTTGACCCTCCAAAGATGGATTCTCCCAAGACTAGTCAAACGCGTAGCGCCTGGTCCAAAAATGAGGTAGAAATGTGATTTTTTGCTAGTTTTTTGCAATTTTGACTAACCAGTTTTTCCTTCCAAGGCTGGAAACATGGTTTTCCTGACTATTTTAGGCCTTCTGAATCCAATGGTGGTGGTCATTCCTCCAAATAATTCCTCCAAAAAGTCGGCGCTGTGCATTTAGCCAAAAAACGGATATAAAATTTTCCTAGAAAAAACAGGAAATGCCAAAAGCCAAAACTGAGTTCAAGGTCTTAAAAAATGATTGACATAGGTAGTGCTAAAGCTAACTAAGCATGGAGAGAAGCCTCCACCAATAGGTAAAGCTTATCCTTCTCCTTTTGATGAGTTAAGGCCTCAATTTTTGCATGAGCCCTTTTGAGCTTGGCTCTAGCAATTTTGTTTCTCATGGCATAGTATTTGGCCATTTTTCCTTGAACTTATGTGTTTCTATTGGCTTTAGCTAACAGGTATTCAAGATGATTGTTAGCCCTCTCAAGCCAATATTCCTTATTCTCATTCATTATTATGCCAAATTGTTCATTTAAGGTGAGTTGGCTGGCAAGTTGAGCTTCCTTTTCTCTTTCAAGCTTCAAATCCCGCTTTAGGCCTCTAGTCCTAGGCCTCCTCCTAGGTATGTTTTCCTCCATGGGCTCACCATAGTCACCATAGACTTCCTCAAGTTATACTTTAAACTTTTCAGCTTCCCTTTTAGCTTTGATGAGCTGAACTTCCATAAGCTCCTGCTTGGTCTCCATTTGCTTATTTTCCTATTCATAATAAGATATGATGTAATTTTCCCTTTGTATATTCACATGTAACCCACATATCAATGCTTCTTATTCTTTGAAGATAATTCTGGTGTTTTCCTTCTCATCTTCCTCATCTAAGTCTACTAAATGAAAATCCTGCTCAGTTTCATGGGGGTCTTTTTCCTGTTTTTGCGTTTTTGTTTCAACCATTTTTTCCTTTCCTTTGTGTACCTAGTTTGTTGATTAAGAGAGCAAGGCCCCTCCCACAATCTATGGGGAAAACACTTACCTATTTCCTCTCTGATAAGTGTGCACCAAAGTACCTAAATCAGCCCTTCTTGGCTTGCTGCTTTGACCCTGATCACTTTGTCCTTAGCCACTGTCCCCTTTTCTGTCAGATGAAAGAATAGGTTCAAGGAGTGGTGATAATGGAGGTGATGGTATGAGTGACTCATCAGAGGAGGATGAATAATTCATGGGTTGAGATGAATGGATGGAGGACAGTGGATGAGATGATGGTGGAATGTCTTGAGTGGAAGCTTGAGTGAAAATGGGATTAGCTATAAATGTACTCATTACAATGTTAGGATCTTTAAGGTGATAAAGAACTATGATCTTTATCAAGGAATGTGAAGTAAAATCTTCATTTGATCTTTTTGTTCTCTTCTCTGGGCAATGTAAGCCATGTTCTCCACACTCCTGAAAAGATAGTAGGGTATATTGAGCATTTTAACCCTAGTGAAATGCATAAGTAACTGAATGTGGTAGGAATAGACCATAGAGAACCTACCCTCACATGAAAAATATTTCATTACAATCTTCATCATAGGTTCATATCTGTCAAGGAGATATGAGAAAGGGAAGTAGCCTTTTCTTTTACTTTTGTACCTAGGTTTGAGGTATGTTTCATAAAAACATGCCTCTATCTCACCCTGCTTGAACCATTTTTCCCCAACTTCTGGAATCCTAGTGGCAACTGATATGATGGTAGCAGACATTGTGAAAGTTATGCCTGCAAGAGTGACTTGGTTATCTTGAATTTTAGTTATGAAAAGCCTAGTTAACTCAAGGTGGTACTGGACTACTTGAACCTACTCAAAAAACTCAAAACACCCTAACCATTTTAAGGCTGTCACTGTCATAGGAGATGCTAGGAGCTCTTTGAGATTTGTGGGTTCAAACCTAAGCATTTTCCCTCCTTTATGAGGCCTTCTCTGCTCTATGTTTCTCTCTCTCTATCTGATCTCTCTTCTCCACTGTGTGGCCTATATTCTTCATCAGCCATGGTGTCTTGTTATGAAACCCTAAGTAAATGGTAGGGGAATGGAAGTGTTTGGGAAGGAAAACGAAAAGGGAAAGGTAGATGGAAGTCTGGTGGATGTAGAGATAGAGGTTTTTGAAGAGGAATATAGGGCATTGAACAAGTATCTTATGGAAAATGAGAAGCTTGCTTGCAGAAAAGAAGGATAAGAAAAAAAACTAGGGTTTTGCAAATGAAACTAACACCAATCTTGATTTCACTCTTCAAACATTGAGGAAATAACTTTGAGGAGAGGGAAAATGTTGTTTTACTTACTTGCTTAAAGCTGAGAAGGTGTTAGGAATGTCAAAGAGTAAATATGAATGAAACTGGTCAAACGCGTAGTGCACAAAGGGAGTGCATAGTGCTAAGAGGAAACGTGCAATGCCAAGAGGGAATGCGCAACACCAAGAGGAAGTGCATAGTGCCAAGAGGAAACATGCAATGCCAAGCTTTTTCTACTGATTTCAACCCTTAAATGAGAAAAATTTCTGCTAGGGTTCGCTCAATGGGAGGGTAAATGGAAATAAAAGGGATATGAAGGCAAGAAGACCTTTATACATGCTTGAATTTAATTTTTTCTCCTCAAAACCCCCTTTGCTAATGTTTTTTCACTTTCACCTTTTCACCGTTTTTTGTCACTGTTCTTGATTTTCCGACTCTTTGCTTTTTGACTGGTGGATGAATGCTCAATCTTGACTTGAATTTCACAATGCTTGTTTGTCTTGTAGTAAGGAGAAATGCTTTGATGTAGCTTGGATCACTTATTACATATAGGAACTTAAAATTACATATGAAATACAAATAAACTAAAATACTCTGTTTTCACCTCAAAAACATGTTTTTGAGGTGAAAATTACATTAGGTTAAAAGATAATAATTTCAGTAGCTATGACTTTCAAGCCATCATGCTTGATTTATTGATCATCCTCATACCCTTGCTGACCTTTATTTACACTTTGAAATCAGTTTCTTGACCTTGGTGATGAAACCCTAGACCTAATGAAATCATGCCCTATGACCTAATGAAATGAACTGCAGATTAATTATGAAACATGACTAAAGACAATATGAAGAAGGAAAGCAAGTATAATCTATGAGGGAAGAGTTGAAGAGAAAACAACCATTAGTGGATCAGTATATCATGACCTAATGGAATGATGCAAAAATTTTCAATATAGGACTCCTAAAGTGAAAATGAAAAGAGTGAATTTTGATCCCTGATGGAAGTATGTAGATACTAACACTAACATTGGCCTTATTGGGGATGGCAGCTCCTTGGAGGTGTCAAGAACACCACAGACCAAGTGCCTCATCGATTGGGCAATATGGTCAAAATCACAAAAATGTAGAATACTCCATACCACTGAACACTGACTCTCAACCAAATTGACTCAAAACTTGACTATAAACCAACTCTGACTTGACACTGACTTGAAATTGACTGAAAAAATGACTCAACACTTAGTTGAAACAAGTACTTACAAAACTTATTAATGGCAGTAGACCATCGAGATTTGAGGGCTTCAAATACTGATGACAACCACTTGCCTACTGAAGAAATATGTACAATCATGTGAAGTGAACCTTTCAATGTAACCAATCTAGCAGATGGTTGCTCACTGAAATTCTGCTCTCACTTTCCTCAAGCAAGTAGAACAATAGACATGCAGGAAACTCACAATAACAACTGAAACAAAGGCTTATGCTAACAAACCAAGAAACATTCATTTCTCTAATGCTTTCAAAATAATGCCGAATGGACATTGAAAATCTTTAAGCACTAGATTGTCTTGAGATCCAGCAGCAAAAATACAAGTACTCCCTTGATTATGATCTGGAAGAACAATTGGTTTCTGATTGATAGGAAGGCATAGAGAAGTATAAGCTTGTGTTGTCTGAGTGTTGGCTATAAATTCCTCGATCATGAGAAATTCTGACTCGATTTCTGGCATATTGTCTCTCTCAGGCTCATACTCCTTAGTTTCATATTCTAAATCATTCTTAAACAGAAAGCATTCTTCAAAATTATCAAACTTGACAGCCCCATCATCTTCGTGAAAGAAAACAATACCTTTTCGCTGATCTATAAATCAAATTTCAAGACTGTCTTCATTTTGAAAAGTGGAAGAAGCTTCACTAACACCTTCTTGATGATGTGAACACTAGAAACCTGCATTAGCTTGGGATGTATCATGACCTTGCAGGATTTGATCTATCTCATCTTCAAATATAGGAGATAATACCTTTTGTTTTCTTTTGCTAAAACAATAATTGTCTTCATGAAATAACAATTCAAAACATGAAATATGAGAAGAAAAATCTGAATAAAAGTCTTCAATTCCCTAGTCTTTTGAAATTTGACTTGGTCATCTTCATATAACATGGCCACTAGATTGTCAGGTTTCTTATTGCACTCATCAGTCATACGAGGGAAAACTTTAGATACTTCTTGAAACTCAAAAATGACACTTCTATCATTTACAATTGAGTTATCAAAAGAAGATTTTTCACTTACTTGAACAAAGATCTCATCTTGTTTTTCGTAAAGGGACTGGATTACCTCCTCATGAAGGATTTGTTCTAATGAAATGTGAACACTTGGGTCAATAACTTTGTTTTCTTCATTCAAGATGATCTCAACAACAAAGCTCTCCTTCATGGGATTCAGAATAGGGTACTCTTCATCATCATGATCTGAATCTAGATCTAAAATAGGCAGCTTAACTTTATCATAATCTGAAATTGGAACTTGATTTTCCTACATATTATCTTCTGCTATGAGCAGATCTAAAATAAGACCTTGTCTTCCATCATTTTCAATTGTACAAAGATCTTGAACCTGCTGCAAATTTTCCTAAGCATCTTGATAACTATCCTCTAAGCTATCTTTATGCTGCTGAAATGGATTTTCATTTAGGGCTTCCATGATATCATCATCCATGAAGTCATCATCTTCATAAACTTTCTCAAGATTCTCAATAAAACTACAAACATGGTTACAACAATTCTGAAGTAATATTAAGGATGGACAAGATTCTTTATACCTTTCAAAGAACATGTTGTGAAAATCATTTAAACAGTAAATAGAAGTAGGCGGCAAACTTTCATACCAAGATCGGGCTTCACCTTCCATAGTAGCCATGAACATCTTGATCAAGCAATATTTAGGAAAATCAACCTACAACTTGCGAGTATGCATGTGAAATCTAACCAGATGTAAAGTAGCATCATTCATATCATCATCTTTAAACATAAGCAAATTCCTTTGCCAATCTACCTTAGGAATTTTATTTGGAAACCTGGAATGTGATCTCGGCTCATGGGAGCATACCTTCGAGCCAATGGATCAATTTTGATAACGATGAATTCACCAATAAATTCTTCAGGCTACTAGTTCTTGAAGAGTGGAGTTTCCATAAAAATTTTGAACCTTGGGATATTTCGACATTGCAGTCACCAGGTGAATGATTTTAGCCTTTGCATGCATCTGACTGTTGTTCACCATCAACAATTAGATCTGAAATTTGATGATCTTTCCTGGGGAATACAAAACCTTTTGCTCGTAGTTCCCCAGTATGGTCACCACTATGTTATCGCCTAGATTGACCTCAAGCTAAAGGGAGGCAATGCCAAGGTAACCACAAACCAAGCTTAGCCAAGTAGCTAGCCCTACTAGGCCGGGAGAGGACTCTCTCCGTAAGGATCTCAGTCAGATGACTGGATCATGTAAAGGATTTTAGGCTATGTATAGTAGCACAAAATTTTTGATTGGATTTTGTAGGTGTTTTCCTGGATTAAGGGGAGCTGGGCAGTTTAGGTTTGGGAAATTAGGTCAGAAATGTAGGGTGTTTTATGGGGCAAGGTAGGCATAGGCTTTAGCACTTTAGGCTTGATGATGTGAGGTGTTTAAGACAAATGAAGAGCTAAGAGGGGCATGTGACAATCATGGATCTTTCTTAAACAGTAGAAAACATGAAATGTTCACTGATTTCCCAAGGCAGAGCACTGGTATAATGGATTCTACCTATCAAACTTGAAAATATTCAACTAGAAGCAATGAAATGAATGATGGCATACATAAAACATGTAAAAATATGATCACAAAATAAGAAACTATACTAAAACTCCATACCATAGGGATCCCATAAAAATAGCTACAAATCTTATTAATCTCCTTGCCAAACTGCTTACAGTGATGTACAATCAAGCTCTGAGCATCCCACTGAGTCCAACAACACAATGA
Organism: Pinus taeda; assembly: GCA_000404065.3. NCBI lineage: Eukaryota > Viridiplantae > Streptophyta > Pinopsida > Pinales > Pinaceae > Pinus > Pinus taeda. Next base: position 217,737 of record APFE031332605.1, read on the forward strand.
CTGAGAAAATACATGATATAGGCCTCAAAACAACTAATCCTAGCCTTGGGCGTCAAATTCCATGAGAGGAGGAGTAGTTGCACACAATACTGAACTGATAGATAATGACTAGGGTGGTCAAACTGACTCATTCCTAATATGAAGCAAACTGATTCATTACATGCCACTTAGGCCATTCATATGATGTATCTACCCTAGGTAACAAAAAATATACTTTAATTACATCATCATCATGAATTACGTTAGTGAAAAACCAAAATCCCAAAGGTGAAAAGTCAAAATCCAAAGAAACAATGAAAGAACTGGTTTCCTGTCAAGATTGCAATGCTAGTGTCAAATGCGCAACGCCTGAAGGAGAGGCGCAATGCCATCTTCAAGGTGAGTTTTGACTGCCTTTCTGGTGTCCAAATTGAGCCTAGGATAGCTCGTTGGAAAGCTTATCTTGACACGTTTCTATATCTACCTTCAGATTTCAAAATGAACTTGATTTGACCCTCCAAAAATGGATTCTCCCAAGACTTGTCAAACACGTAGCGCTTGGTCCAAAAAAGAGGCAGAAATGTGATGTTTTGCTAGTTTTTTGCCATTTTCACCAACCAGTTTTGCCTTCCAAGGCTAGAAACATGGTTTTCCTGACTGTCTTGGGCCTTCTAAATCCCATGGTGGTGGCCGTTCCTTCAAATAATGCATCCAAAAAGTGCGCAACACCTAGGGCACTGCACGTTAAGCCAAAAAACTGATATAAAAATTGCCTGGAAAAAAAAAGAAATGCCAAAAGCCAAAACTGAGTTTAGGGTCTTCAAAAATGGTTGACATAGGTGGTGTTGAAGATGACTAAGCATGGAGAGAAGCCTCCACCAATAGGTCAATCTTATCCTTCTCCTTTTGATCAGTTAAGGCCTCAATTTTTGCATGAACCCTTTTGAGCTTCGCTCTAACAATTTTGTTTCTCATGGCATAGTATTTGGCCATTTTTCTTTAAACTTCTATGTTTCTATTGGCTTTAGCTAACATGTCCTCGGGATGATTGTTGGCCTCTCAAGCCAATATTCCCTATTCTCATTCATCATTATGCCAAATTGTTCATTTAAGGTGAGTTGGTTGCCAAGTTGAGCTTTCTTTTCTCTTTCAAGCTTCAAATCTCGCTTTATGCCTCTAGTCCTAGGCCTCCTCCTGGGCATGTTTTCCTCCCTGGGCTAACCATTGTCACCATAGGCTTCCTCATGTTGGACTTTAAACTTTTCATCTTTCCTTTTAGCTTTGATGAACTGAAATTCCATAAGCTCCTGCTTGGTCTCCATTTACTTATTTTCTTATTCATAATAAGATATGATGTAATTTTCTCTTTATATATTCACCTATAACCCACCTATAAATTCTTCTTACTCTTTGAAGATTATTCTGGTGTTTGCCTTCTCATCTTCCTCATCTAAGTCTACTAAATCAAAATCTTGCTCAGTTTCATGGGGGTCTTTTTCCTATTTTTGCATTTCTGTTTCAACCAATTTTTCCTTTCCTTTGTGTACCTACTTTGCTGATTAAGAGTGCAAGGCCCCTCCCACAATCTGTGGGGAAAACACTTTCATGTTTCCTCTCCGATAAGTGTGCACCAAAGTAGCTAGGTTTGAGGTATGGTTCATAAAAAGATGCTTCTATCTCACCCTGCTTCAACCATTTTCCACCAACTTTTGGAATCCCAGTGGCACTTGATATGATGGCAGTAGACAATGTGAAAGTTATGCATGCAAGAGTGACTTGGTTATCTTGAATTTTAGTTATGAAAGGCCTAGTCAACTTAGGGTGGTACTGGATTGCTTGAACCTACTCACAAAACTAAAAACACCCTAACTTTTTGAAGGTTGTCACTGTCATAGGAGATGCTAGGAGCTCTTTTAGATCTATGGGTTCAAACCTGAGAATTTTCCCTCCTTTATGAGGCCTTCTCTGCTGTATGTTTCTCTCTCTCTTTGATCTCTCTTCTTCACTGTGTGGCCTATATTATTCATCATCCATGGTGTCTTTGTTATGAAACCCTAAGTAGATGGTTCAGGAATGGAAGTGTTTGGGAAGGAAAAAGGAAAGGGAAAGGACATGGAAGTTTAGTGGGTGTAGGGATAAAGGTTTATGAAGAGGAATATAGTGCATTGATCAAGTATCTTATGGAAAACGAGAAGATTGCTTGCAAAAATTAGGGCTAAGAGAAAAAAAAAAGGGTTTTGCAAATGAAACTAACACCAATCTTGATTTCACTCTTCAAACATTGAGGAAATAACTTTGAGGAGAGGGAAAATGATGTTTTACTTGCTTAAAGTTGAGAAGGTTTTAGGAATGTCTAAGAGCAAATATGAATCAAACTGGTCAAACACACAATGCACAATGCTAAGAGGAAATGCGTAGTGCCAAGAGGGAATGCGTAGTGCCAAGAGGAAGTGCACAACATCAAGAGGAAATGTGCAGCGCCAAATTGTTTCTACTAATTTCGACCCTTAAATTGGAAAAAATTCTGCTGGGGTTCGCTTAATGGGAGGTTAAATGGAATTAAAGGAGATATGAAGGCAAGAAGACCTTTATACATGCTTGAATTTAATTTTTGCTCCTCAAAACCCCCTTTTCTAATGTTTGTCACATTCACCTTTTCACCCTTTTTTGTAATTGTTCTTGATTTTCTAACTCTTTGCTTTTTGACAGGTGGATGAATGCTCAATCTTGACTTGAATTTTACAATGCTTGTTTGTCTTGGAGTAAGGAGAAATTCTTTGATGTAGCTTAGATCATTTATTACATATAGGAACTTAAAATTAGATATGAAATACAAATAAACAAAAATACTTTGTTTTAACCTCAAAAACATGTTTTTGAAGTGAAAATTACATTAGGATAAAAGATAATAATTTTAGTAGCTATGACTTTCAAGCCATCATGCTTGATTCATTGATCATCCTCATACCCTTGCTGACCTTTATTTACACTTTGAAATCAATTTCTTGACCATGGTGATGAAACCACAGGCCTAATGATGTCATGCCCTATGACCTAATGAAATGAACTGCAGATTAATTATGAAACATGACTGAAGACAATCTAAAGAAGGAAAGCAAGTATATTCTATGAGGGAAGAGCTGAAGAGAAAACAACCATCAATGGATTAGTATATCATGACCTAATGGAATGATGCAAAATTTTTCAGTATGGGACTCCTAAAATGAAAATGTAAATACTGAATATTGATCCCTGATGGAAGTATGCAGATACTGACACTAACAGGTGTATCTAATTGAAAAATTTCAATGGTTGGATTTTGTTTCTATGCAACACCTTCAATCCAAAACAAATCTAGATTATGATGATTATCATCACAATCTGAAAGTTACAAATTATCCAAATCTTATCCCTAATCTTGTCTTGCCTATCTCTCTGAGTCAGGAAAAGCCTTAAGCCTCCAAGGATGAAATTACTACTTGTGAAATTTCTCATCCTCCCTCTGATTCATTACCAAATGAAGTTTTGGTTATAACTAGTTTAGATGATGAAGAATGCTTGAATGGATATCAACCAACTTGTATCACTTATGAATATCTCATACATCATGCTGAATCTGAACCTAAAGATCAAGTTGATGTAACATCTCTCCTTGTTGATGAAACCTAGCTTGAGCTCATTAAACATATACCTCAATCTATTCTTGAATTTCATTCACCTGTTGGAAATGACTAGGGTATTGTCTCAAATAAAGTTGATCGTCCTATCAAATCCATGAACCATGACATGCATGGATATTCATTGGTCCCTTTGGATAACACTAATGTGAATAATATAAGTCCCGATGTGATTGGCACCCCTTCATTTGAACCTTTTCATCCATTATACCCTGATTTATTTTATGATCCTACTACACCAAAAATTTATACAAATCATTTAGAACTTTATCCTATTGGTGTTGATTGTAGTCATGTACATGAGGGTGATTCTCCACAATCATACTATGAGAATGTTGAATCTCTTATTCCTGATCTCTTATTAATTTGCGGGTGAAGAAGAAGACCTTACATCTTGATCCATTCAAGATTGTTCTCTCATTGATTCGTCTTCACTTTTAATCTAAGAAGAACCTTATGTGCCAAATACCCAACCTAATCAAATTGGTGGCTTCAGCAATTGTCATTCTATCGAAAACATATTTGCTCACACCTTTGGTGATTGTCATTTGTATCCATCTATTGATCCTACAAAGCCACTGAAATTTTATGATTAACCTTTTGAAGGTTTGGGGACTCATCAGGAAGTTGAGGCACTTCATCATTTGTTAATGGTTATGTCAAGTTCTCACGATCCTAATGAGACCCTTGAACCAAGTCAAATTAGTGTTTTTGTGCTCCACTCTTCTTTGAGCATCATCTTGCTAAATGCAAGCTCATCTTGGAAAACCTTTGATTCGAGTAATGTTTCTCTTATCACATATTTCCATCCTTTATCATTTGACATGTATCAATCCATACACCCTAATTTGTTTGCTGAAAGGATTACACTGGCCATTGTCTCAAATATTTTTTACTATTGCCCAGCTAGTACAGATTGTGAATAGGTAGAAGCACTGATGTCTTACAATCCCCTATATGTGGGGGTACCAATCGCCTAACCTCTCTCTTGCGTGAGACTCTTCCGGTTGATTCACCTCCTTGGGAATCTAAAGAATCTAATCTTTTGAATTACTAATCTATCAATATTCAGACATTTGATCAAATCAATAATATATTCACTGATAGGTTTCATGTCACAACTAATGATGAACATATGAATTTACCTATTAATCTCATGAAACCATCGATATTCGGTGGCTTTCCACTTGAAGGTTTAGAGAGTTGTCAGGATGGTGAGGCACTTCAACTCCTTTTGATGGTTATGTCAGGGTTTCTATGCTTGAAACCTCTTGTATCTCATTTACACCAGGTGGAAACCCATATTTTCAAAGTCATCAAGTTGATCATCCTCAACATAATGATGAGATTGCTAGCAAGATTGAAGGATCTTATCTGGAAAATGTCTCTCCAAGTAGGCAGCATCTTAACTCACTTTCGCTGAATTTAGGGTTAAGCATGAAAGTATGTGTGTCATGGATGGATGATAATAGGTTTGAAGTATATCATTCTATTTACAAGGATTGGATTGCAGTTTGGCTTGAACAGTCTTTTTTGGCATGTTTTACTATGACTAGACATGACCTTCTTACTGTTGTGCATGTTTCACAGGTGAGAATTTTAGTTTTTTCTTGACTCTTCATGTCAAGTCTAATTGTTGACGTATTTTTCTTTGTAGGTCAGGAACTGTTACACTGGATGCATTGCAAATTTTATTTCACATAACCCAACCTCCTCTCTACTTAAATTAGGTTATTAGGGTTTAGATTAGTTAGGTTTTAGGTTTTTCTTATTAATTTGTGGATTAAGGTTTACTTCTTAGAATTTTCTTTATGGTTTATATATGCCTTATCATGTTTTATTTATCATAGGTGATCAATTGTTGGATGAAATTAGGAATTTAAGCTTGCACTCATATTCTTCAACTACTCATTGTTGCATGGCATTCATGAAATCTCTGCATATGCATTGCATTGGCCTTTTGATTGCATTTGGATGATTTCTTCCTTGCATTTACATTATATTGCATTACACTATAGTCTCGTTTGTTGCATTATGTTGCACATTTGTCTTCTTACATAGCATACACTATCCATTGACCTAGCTTTGCAGTTTTCTCTATGTTCCGTGCTACTACATGAACCTTCATGAAACTAGAGCCCATCAAACCTTTGGTGATATCATTAACTTTCTTACACCTTTTTTCACATGCTTAAACCTTACAAGGACTTCTTTAGCCTCTTCGCACATGCTGAAACCTTAGAAGGGATTCCATATTCACCTATCCCTAATATTAAAACCCTAACCCAAATGATTGTGTGTCGTTGTGATGGTTACTCCAACATGTAGCTTCTCTTAAAACCGACCATCTAAGTTACATTCTGGACATCTTTTCTATGAGTCTAACTCATTAGTGTGGAGTAGGAAGATTCTCTCTACGGACATAGATAATCCCTCTAGCCTAGGGGAGAGGGTATAGCCACAAACAAGACAATCTGACATAAGTTCCTTTATATTGAGAATGGATAAGATCCTACCTCTTTTATTGCTAATCGTTGTTTGATGAAGTCCTTGTGTCTTTGCTCTAGTGGTCAGCTCCTTATTGTTGATCAAAGACCTAAAAAAATAGACAAGAAAGCAAAGCAAATACGATAGCATACAATAAATTCAACCTACTTAAGAGGGTAAGGAGTCTTAAGCTACAAAATATCAGTTGTAGTATTATGACAAAAAGGAAAGTACAACCTTCACCTTAGTGTTGCAGGTTTCCTTTGACGTGTCCAGGTTCCAGCACCACTTTTAGAATCTCATGATTCACCTCAAATAATGGAAGTTCAACGCTTCTTCCTCTTTGTCCAAACCAAAAAAACTACAAACTTATTGTCCCTTTACAAGCAAAAACTAGAAGGCTAAGACTGTCACGATTTGGCTATCAAGATTTTGCAGATTATTGCAGCCCTTTCATTAGCCAGCTAAGGTTGGAATATGAGAAGTTTATATAGCTTGAGAGAGGGGAAATGGATCCTCTTATGATGGGAGAGGTCTTATCCCTTTTGGTTTGTTCCATTTTAATAGGGGGAAGGAGCCCAAACAATCTCTCTTGGCTCTATCTCGATTAAACATTTACCAAACTTCCGTTCACGAAGCTTCTAGACTTGGAAGCTTAGAATCCATTTTTAAAAACTTTCCAAAAGAGGGTCAGAGCGATTAATGGATATATACTTGTGTTGATTGATGCTAGGCTCAGTGTCAAGCTATGCAAATCGGCCCGGGGAAGAAACTGAGGGATAGCACCAGCCTTTAAAACTAAGTTTGAAGGAATATTCTTGGTAAATGATGTAAGAGGGAAATGTTCTGCAGATGAAGAGAGATATAAATACATCTTATTTATGGCAGGAAAACACATGAGGGTCACTATAGAAGTCCTCCAGGATCGAGGAATGGGGAGTCTAGGGACAGTGAAAAAAATGTTGTGTAATAGATGCCCCCATAAAGCATGAATTTCAAAGAAGAGTGAGGGGTGAAATGCTTTACGAGTAGATACATGGAACTAGAAACTGTCATTGGAAAACCTGCAAGCAAGCATAGATACATATACATCACTAAAAGCTCTGATAAAAGATACATGAATCGTGGTATGGACGCAACCTTCTATAAAAAGATCGTGTAAATGGATCCAAGGTATGGGCACAACTATCTATAAGGAGGATCATATTTAACCCAAGGTATTGTTGCAACCATCCGATAATGACGAGAATCACATATAACAAACGCATGGTATGGTCGCAACCATCCATCTGAAAGAGTCATGTATATAAGCATGATCATGTCACATCGCCTCGCAACTTGAAATTTTGTAATCTAAGATTAGGGTCTTGCGCTCCAACATGACCTGATCAGAGTACAAATTCTAACATGTGAATAGATGTGTCGAAGTCGAACATGCCACAAAGTCACTTGATTACTGGTCAATGTTGTGAACCGTTAACAAGCACGATAGAAACCACCAATAATTAAAATGACTGTCAAGGTACTAGCAGCACAATTCATGGAGTGTGAATAAGGAATTGAAGTCGAACACCCATGAAGTCAATCGATCAAAAGCCAATGATAAGAACTTATCATTGAGAGTGAAGAACTTCCCATTAGGGCATGCAAGCTCTTAAGGTACTGGAAGGGAGTCTCTCAGCCCGTTTCCCAGATAATGAGCTTAAGTCAACAGGAAGAGACCTTGTCAAATAAGGGCCATGATGCATCCCACATCATCAATGCAAGAGAAGGGGATGCAATGATTATGGATGATACAAAGAATCAGGAATGAGTGTAAACTGCATAAGGATTAACTCTTGAACATATTGGTGACATGACTCCGGAGTTTGGCAACTCTTTGGATCCATAGGATCGGAGGTCATGATGACATGGTAAAGATCAAATGGAAAGGAAAAAAGTGGATGACTAAAACCCAGGAAGGTCAATGATGAAGTGAGGATATCCCAATCTAACATGAAGTACAAGAGTGTCATGTTTAAGAGTGACAAGTGTTGGTGCACTAAGATGTCTTTTTACATGGAATCTTAATTCCTAAATTAATTGTCAACTTGAGGCAAGTATTTTTATTTTAAGAGTGTCAACACTATATATGCAGTGAATTCAGAGGTTAACTAATAACAAATCATTGCAATTTCTACTGGCTATCTTCTTCAAACTCAATCCAAACAACTCTAAAAGAAATTCATCACACTTCGTGATTCTACTTAACTTATCATGAAAGCAAATGAATCTGAATACAACTTGTAAAGAATCACGCTTGGCAGTCTTCAATAGAATTGAAGCTAACTCGCTCACTCATGAAAGAGAACTATAACAATTGACAACAATGGAAATTGAACAAAAAATCCTAATTAAACAACAAATCCTAATTGAACAACAAATATAAATTGAATAGCAACTCTGAATTGAACACCAATTCCAAATTGAACAATAATTCTGAATTAGACAACAATTTTGAATTGAACAGAAATTATGAATTGAACAACAAACGATACAGGAATAAAAAACATTATTTGAATAGAAAATGACTGTAGAAGCATAAGCTATCAATTCTATCTCTGAAATCTATGATAACATTATTTGAAATGAACAATGATCTGAGCTAGAACTAGCATAACCAATTCAATCAAAAGTATTACTCACATATGATACACGAATAAATCTGAATCTCAAATGAATAGAAAAAGCAAACTGAATCGACAATCCTTACAGTAATCAAAAGTAATATTAACTTAACATTAACAAACAATCAAGAATTAAATAGAAAAGATTATGACACATGTGAAGTAGTAGACCTTCTCTTGACTGGGCCCAGAGTCACCAGAAGTCTCCACTAAGAGATACTCAGAATATAAGTATGAGTTAAATGCAATCTTTCTCCATTAAAATAAGTAACCAAGATACAACATCCAAGATAACAGTATTATATGTCAAAAAGAATAACTACAAACTATGAAATTATGAATTCCGTGCAGTTTTTCCTTTCGACCTTATATATTACATTTAAAAAGTAAATAGATAAAAGTAGATCCTCCAGATCAAGGGATCCTAAGGATTTTGATATACTTGATTTAATTATGTCATAAAATATTCATTGGTTTGCCCGATCTTCCATTGTCCTACCTTGCCTCTGACGCTTTCGCTTTTCCTTATGAGATGTTGCCATTCTATCGATTGGGTAGCTATCGATCAATTCATGATTTCTACACATAAACATAGTAAAAATCAATTCTTTCGGCTTAGATTCATCTAATTTGTTACTGATTACTTTTACTTGACTTTTGCTATTATTTCCTCTACTTTTATTCATAAATAGAGATAATCATGTGAGGATGAGTGCTAAATAAAGCTATTATCAAGGAGAAAACATACCTTTTTCTTGACCCAACGTACTCCCTAGCTTACCTTGTTGCATGACCTCATGCAATTAAATGGTTGAGGTGTATCTAAGTTAGGGAATAGGAAGGATATACCTCCTCCTTATAAATTTTGAAGCCATTTTTCTTCTTAAGTACAAAAAAAGCCTGGTTAAAGTCTTGATCCCTCAAGGTGTAGTCATTGTGATACTTATCTAGAGGATAACCATATGATTCAAGTTCTATACTGACATCTTATCCATTCATGCCCCATTTTTAAGACCATGTTACTGTACTTATGGAAATGAGAGGAGGAAGCTTTAATGTTACGATATCCAAATGGTTCTCGGTTTCTAACAGTAGTGCTAGAGACATCCCACTTTTGTATGGCTGCAGACAAGGCTTCTTCCTTAATCTCTTGGAAGTACTCCTTTCCATCTTGTATAATACCTATGTGAAATGGCCCCAATTGGCCCACAACACCATCTCACTTCATGAATTGCTTGTCCCTGACTGAGAGATGCAAGGGTTTTGTAGGTTCCCCTCTAACCCATAGTTCGATTCCATATTCATGCTTTTTAAAAATATTGTGAGCCTTAGCCCACTTGAGTTGGTTAGTAGCAAAAGAGAGAAATGTCTGGAATTGGACATCCCCTATAAAGGGGCCAAGATTGTGTTGAAGCCTCAAAAATCACTGCAACAACATGGGGGTTGAAACCGGTCTGGACCTTAAAGAAACTTTTTTTCCATTTTGAATGGTGGTTCTAATTAGTTCAACTTGGTCCAGTTACCTTCTCTCAATCCCTAAAGGCCTTAAAATATGAATTTCATTTACCAATGGAGAAGAGACAACAGATCAACCCTCTTGCTGATCAAGCAAGAAAGTGACCCTTAAGTAGATTTGGGGCTCAGCCAAGCCACTACTAAAGTTTGCCCCTTTGGGAAGAGGACTTAAAAGAATGTAGAAATTAATCTATATGCAAACTTATTCTAAGGTGCAAGCAAAAGGAACTATCTTAATCCTATCTCAATTAGTCAGATATAGATCTAGCCCAATTAAGAGAAATATAATTAAAGTATCGGGATTTAAATATGTCTAGCTTATAATGAATATCAAGCTAATGAAATAGTTCAATCAACTGACATTGTGAATACCAAACACATCCTATTGAGACCTTTTAACTGAAATAATCAATCAACAACACTCAGGAAGAAGTTCACAAAATGATATTGATAATTTAATTAGTAACTTAAATAATTAAATAATAATATGTGGAAGAAGTTCAAAACATATCACTATTCAACAAATCAGTTTTACAAGACAAATTTCTAAGTAAATAATTACTCAGAAATTAGAATTTAATCCATAAGAGTAGAGATACATAATAACATAAAATTGAGACAAATTACCCATATCGACAAAAGTGCACAAATATGAAAGTAAATTGACACATTCCTGTCATCAGAAAATGAAAAAACTATTTAAAATAATAGTATTTGAAATACCAATTTTAATGAATCCATTCTCTAGCTCCGGTCTCCAACAACCTTTTGCAGTGCTTAAGCTTCTGCTTTCAAAAGCATAGTTACAATAGTGCAAACTTTGTTCATTATACATAACTCAGAATGTAAAAGAAACACTTCAATAATCTCTAGATCTGATATTCCTCTCCTCCCACCTACAACTCTAAATCCCTATTACAGAAGTGCTTTTAGAATTCCAGAATTGTAGAGGGGGGAAGCCCTTATTACATTTTGCAGTCTGCTATTTATAATATTTGCAAAGGAATTCTTTACAAGAAAGTTTGTTGAAGAAGAGCTTTTCTCAATCAATTTTCATCTGCTGAAAATTCCATCCTTTAATTGATGGAGCATTATCATTGATTGAGATTTTGTTCTCCTCATCTTTTCAACTGTTTTCCTGCAAAAACAAATCAAAACAAAATTAACATGTAAAAATAAAATCAAAATGCCAAATATGGAATTAAAAAAAACTAATCAAATTTAATTAAATAAATAATTGAAAAGGAAATCCAAGCTTTCTATTGATTCCTATGATTATTTAATTGGCCAAGGATATCATTGACGAATGGATTTGCATTCAGACGAGGCTTGGGCCAATGAAAATGTAGAAAATAAAACTAAAGAATTAGTTTTATTCAAAATTCGGAGCTTGATGTTCTACTAGATTTTAGACCCAATAAATGATCGAATCTATTAATAAACCCTCTTTAGAAATGTTCTCCATGATTTTATCTTTCCAATGAGCTGTCCTGGACCTCATTTGGCCAAGTAAAACTCAATTTATTTGCCTCCAAAATTGATGAGTTAAATTTGACATAATTCTGGAAATTCTGTTACTAGGCTAAAAAAAATCAGAATTTTTAATTAAATTCTAATCCTAAATTAGATTTTAATTATCCAATAATTAATTCTTATCTAACTTAGACAAAAATTATTCTACAAACCAAATAATACCATTATTTAATTTAATTTAATCTAATTATATATTAAAATAATTAATAATTTTTAACACTATATTTAAATAATTTAATAATATTAAATTATTAATAATTATATATATATATATGATTTATATTAACCTTTTAAAATGTATGTATTCATTTCCAAATGAATGAAGAATAAAACCAAAGTTAAAATCTCTATCGCATCGGCCTTATCAAATATTTTTTTTGGTTTAAATGTTTGTTTAAGATTTATGCAATAAGAATTATGCCATAAACTTTTTGCGAGAAATTTTGTTTGTGATATGAGATACATTTTTTCTTATAAGTTTTTTGTAATCTGGTCTTCGGGAGCTATTAAATTAATGAAGATGAGTGGGGCTTACGTGAATTATTTATCCTACAAATTGAATTATAGTTATTTTGCATTTTTGAGAATCCGGTCTTGGCAATTTGTCTTAAAATAATAAATTGGAGTAAATTACGAAGGTCTCAAAACATGATTTCACCCCTTTTATGATTTAGCTGGGTCATTTTGTAGGACAATTGGTGAAAAAATGAAAAATTAATAAAAGTTAACTAAAAGTCATTATTTACAATGAATAACTATTAAACTTAATTAGCTAAGAAAATTGAAATTTTATACAGTTATTTACATTTTTAGTCCACGCAAGAAAATGATCAAACTTCAGAGGGGTGCCATTTACAACCCAGTTGACCAAATGAGTCGAAACAAGTATCGATGGAAAGCTTGTGAAAATTCGGATTCAATGAAACAATCAAAACATAAATCCAATGAAAATAAAAATAAAAATGGCAAAATTGTAAGAAAATATTAAATTAAAATTAAAAAAGATTGTTAGCCAAAAATTTATAGAAAGGGTTCTCATTATTTGAGTACATAAAATAAAAAATATGGGGGATTGTGTTTTACCACAACAACGGCGACACACGGGAGAAGAACCAGTTATCTTTGTTTTATATGAATGAGATTTTTCTAAAATTGAAGTAAAAATAATTAAAGAAGAGAGAATTATTTTTGAAATGTTTGATTAGGTTCATTAGTCTTAATAAAAACAAGAATCATCTAATTGTAATTTTTCTTAAAATTCCTCATAAATCAAAATATCTCATAACTCTATATCAGTCTTTAATTAGTTGTAGAGATAAAGCAAGGATCACTTTACAGCTTAGTTTTTAAAATATACTCATTTGTCATAGGTAGAGCCACTGTTGCCAGCAAACATTTATAGTCTCGACATGGTTACCTGTTAGTCATCAACGATTCAGAATCCCATCTATTTAAGAATTATTGATCTAGAGATAACTCCATTTATATATGTTTATTTTCTTTGTATTTTCTTTTTATTTTTAGTTCTTAAAAGCCATTGTCCTAGTTTGGTAGCCAGATAGTTGACAATGCCATTCACTGCTTATAATTGGACTGAAGAAGTTGGCTCGTGATGAGACCCCTTTTTTTATAATTGTTTGCAATCATAAGCCATTACCTTGGTTTGTTTACCAATATTGGTAATATCATCTTTCCCCTATGATCATGGTAAGTAGGCTCATGATGAGACCTCTTATTTTTTAAGTTTAAATTTATTTTTTGATTACACTCTATAAAAACAAGACCTTTTGGACAGGGAGAATTATCAACTCCTTAAGAGTTAAGAATGACAATTTTAGAGTTAAGGGTGCTTCGCTATAAAGTGTCTTTACTTGGTTAAAAATAATGTTTCTTGACTGATAATAGAATTTTGAAAGATCTTAATAACATATTTAAATCTCAAAATAATTACAATTTTGATGAAAAAAGAATTTTCTCAGATTTTATGAAACTTTGTCAACTTCTCTTGTTTTGTAATCTCTTCCCTAAGTATGTCTACCTTTATAATAAGAAAAAAAAACTTTATTAAGAGATTTAAGGAAAAGCCAATAGTAGATTATTAACATTCACTTTCTGCATATGCTAACCATTGTTAGGTAATGAAAAAGCCTTTCGTATAAATTATGGTAGAGTCACCAAAATCAAAACTGAAATATAAAAGGAAAAGAATTCATAATCTGAATTGATATAAGAAATCAATGAACAAAATTAAAAAAGAAAAAGAAAAAAGTAAGAGCAGAAAGGAAAATCCAAGCTTTTAAAAGATAAACTCCAACAAGAATGTTTATACCAATGTCTCAAAAAAATGAAGTAAAAGAAAATAATCATGTAACCATTCCTTCATATGTCGAGATTCAGATAAATTTCACTTCGTAGGGTTACAAACATCTTAGGCTTCAGATAGAAATGATGACAAAATTTAGCCACAATGAAATTTTTTTATCTCGTGTCAATCTTCTTGTCTCAAAACATCATCTTAATCATTTTCTAATAACATGAAAGCTTAAAGAAACAAACTAAAGGTTTAGAAACTTCCTAGTGTAGTTTTTTCGATGAAGATTATCACTACTTCTTGGAAGAAAACCAGTAAAAGAGTATAGGGCTTCAAAATCTGATATGGTGGAGGATTGAAAGATTTTATGAAATGCTGCAAAACAGATTTTTATGTTAGCAGAATTTAAAAACAAAAATGAAACTAAAGTAATGAAAATAACTGAAAGTGGGTATATGAAACTTACCATTAGAGAATTGCATTTAATCCTACTTGTGAGGTATCATCTTTCCCAATGCTAGTTAACCTTTTTTAATTAAAATAAAAAGCATGAAGAAGTTGTACTAACCGTAATATTATAACCCAAAATCATTATTTGTTTTATTTAAACCAAAGCAAGCATCAAACTATAAGGAGATAATGCTTCGTGTTTAGGGAATCGAAAGTAAAACAAACCCATAAAAAATGAGGATGAAATTATGCTTCTTAATGAAATGCAATGATGAATGTTCTCATAATATTATAAGTTTCATATCAACTCCATTTTCATAAATTGTCCAGGATCAAGACCAAATCTAAGGTAATGAAATTTATGTGTAGATGGGAAGGTCTTAAATTCCATATTCAAATATGGAGTAGAATATCTAAAACTGAAATATAAGAGAAATCGAAATGATCTAACCTTTTTGCAAATTTCCTATCAATTCCTTTAATACCATAGTGATTACCTAAGATTGCCTTAAAATATTTTATACAATGTAATACCTCAGTGGATGTTTCATATTGCAAGCTTCTTCACGATACTTAAATTTCAATCCACGTTTTTTTACCTTTGTCGATATGGGATATAACGATTGAATGTTAATGGCAAGGGGCATGTATCAGAGTTTATCACATCAGAAAA
Organism: Pinus taeda; assembly: GCA_000404065.3. Lineage (NCBI taxonomy): Eukaryota > Viridiplantae > Streptophyta > Pinopsida > Pinales > Pinaceae > Pinus > Pinus taeda. Next base: position 233,028 of record APFE031332605.1, read on the forward strand.
TCTTAAGGTAAGGCTTCATTTGACTTTTGCAACACGATAAATTTGTTGCGGTGGAAAATTTGTGATATGGACATATGCTATGTGAAAATATGCGATGCGATGGGAATATCGAAGAATCATTATATCGCGGATTGGGGAATAATCACATCGCACATCGCACATCGCAGATTCAGACTTGTCATATGAGTATATATAATAAAAAGTACAATTAAGTGATTGTGTTATCGGCATATTGGGACATTGGGAAATATTCATGTTGGAAATGCCAATATTATTCTGTGACTGCAGGGATGCGATGGATGATGTGGCAAATTGGTGGGACCAGTTTTGGATATAAGAAGAAATCAACAATTGGCAAATTTACATATATGATGTAACATTGTTGATATGCCTATGTGCGATGAAGAATGAATTTGATAAATTTATTATGTGAATTTAATATCATATCAGATCCAGAACATCAAGACCTTTAATGATCCAGGTGGATATTGGTGGCCACCTACCAAGTTCACTTGGACCCCCACCATTGTTTCTCTCAGCTTTTTCAGTTTCCTTAATTGTAGCACAACTTACTATTTTCAGCAGTTTTTTAGGTCCTGAACTCTCGAAGCCATTTTGAGGCCCTAAACAAATTTTTTTGGGAAAACTGGGAGCAACATGGGACCATGAACTAATGTTTCTCTTCCCAAAGTTGTAGTTCTTGGATATATCCTTCTAACGAGATATTGTACACATCAAATGGAGATCATATGCCAGAGTTACGACTCAGGGAAGTTGACGTACCAATTTACCCAAACGAGGCCCACAGTTTGGCGTTTCATCTTCTAGGGTTAGGTTTTTGGATGTTTAGGATTTTCCATTGTTTCTCAACAATAAATAGGCCTTTGAGCCTCACTGTAACATAGTTCAGAGGCATGTAGCCGCCACATCTCTTCTCAGAGATAAGCTACCATCGCCCTAGCTGGTTTTCCATTAATGAAATGAAGTATTATTTCCACTACATCTCTGTGTTTATGGTTATCTCTATAATTTGTTGTGTTCTTGTTTAAATTTGGATCAGTGGTATCAGAGTGGTCTGTTTTTTTCTCTGTTTTTCTTTGCATGTCCCCAACAAGGTCAGGATATAAAGATTTATGGCTTGAACTGGTTGAACCTTTGCAAGACCAGCCTTGCAAATCCCTACAGCCTCACATGGCAGATAAAAAGAAAGATGAGGGGGCAAGAGATCCTATCAAAATATTGCTTGAAGAAGCCCTCAAGCGAAAAAGTAACGTGATGATGGATAGCTTTGCCCAGATCCTTCAATGGCTACCTAGAGGCGATGCACTGACTTCTAGAAACTCCTCTAGAAACGCCACACCCTTTAAGGTACAAGTTAATTTGGAAATCCCCATCTTTGACGGTCAAATAGACATAGATGTTGTAAATAAATGGTTAAATCTGCTAGAGGGTTATTTTTCTGTTCATGATTTTTCCAGTCATGAAAAGATTATTTTTGCTCTTCTCAAAATAGCCCCCACATCAAGGATTGGTGGGAAACCTACTACGAGCTAAAGGATGAAAGTATAGGCTCACTATTTTCAGCCGCACCCACTTGGGATTCATTCCGGGATGCCATGAAGGAGCAGTACTACCTTATCGGAAGCAATGAGGATCAATACATAAAGTGGACCATGCTGCAGCAAGGAAGGGACCAAGACATGTCAGAGTTTACCAATATTTTCCATACCCTTTGCACATGGTTGGGTATCAAAGATTCAGAGCAGCATTTGGTACTCAAATACCATGGCTACCTACACAAGTACATCCAGGAAGAAATAGAATTCCTGAACATCCCTTCGCTCGACATGACATACCGATATGTTGTCAAGGTAGAGAAAAAGTTTAAACAGAAGAAGCGAGACTTTGAATCTACAAATTTGAGGCAAGGGAAAGGCGCCCCCAAACTTGAGAACAAAGGACAAAGCCAAGGTGAGACTGCCTAAGACAAATCGCCAAAGCTGCAAGCAAAGAACAACGCTGTGAAGCTGAAAAAGAACACGGGAAAGTGGTGTGAGTTCCATAAGAGCTCCACTCAAAAGACAAGTGAGTGTCGGGCCAGGCAGTCACCGGTGGCCAAGTTAAAGGTTTCAGAATCAGATGCATGTTCCAACTCTAATTGAGAACCCGACAAGGGGAATGACAAAGGGACAGATTATCGATGCAGAGCCTTGTTGAGTGATAAAAGGTGTCTTTTAACCCCTATTTATTCTACATTAATTATCAATCCAGGCACAATTTTTTTATCTCAAGAGTGTACTCAGTCTAAGGCAATTACTTGTTCAAGAGTAATGTTTGCAGTACAGTGCTTGCAAAAGTAAATGAATGCTGGAAATAGAATGTAATTGTAATGGAAAGAAACGTAAATGCTCTGTAACTAAATTGTTTATTCAGTAGCCATCAGGCGTGGATTCAGTAATGATAACTCTTTCCCCTGTAAACTGATGTAAATCAAAATCAATCACGGACAGGATTTCCAATCTGAGAACTTAGATGACAGTAGTCAATGTTCATTACAGTTGTAGATATTTCTATCCACACTAAAGTAAATACTAGAAATAAAAATTTGATTAGCAAAAAAAGAACAACAATTAAATCCATTGAAAAGGTCGAACAACAAAGCTTAACCTATAGAAATGAATTGAGCAGCAATCTTAACCGAAACGAATTGAACAATAATCTTCAACTAATAAAGGAACAACAAACCTAATTAAGTGTAACCACATAGCGACTCTAGAGTAATTGAATCAGTAATCTTATTCTAGCATAAAGGACATTAACCACAGGTATAAAGGAATGTCAATTGCAGTTATAATTGAACGGTAGTTAAATGAACAACAATCGCAACTGTAAATGAACAACAGAATCCAAATTAGATAGTGAAGTATTGTTTCAGAATGAAAAGCATAACATTTTAAGTTGTGAATAATAATCTTGCTATCCAATTACAATTTCAATACAGAAGATTAAGAAAATGCAAAGGAAATCAAACCACATGCAACTGTAATTGTAAAATAGTGATACAAGAAGCAAGTGGATCCATTAGGTCCGGGCCCTTAGCCACCAGGGAAGCACTGTTGTGTTTACTCCAAGATCAGATAATAGAACAACAACTGAGTTACATATTAATCATATATGGCAGAGTTATAGCTATCGCTCTTCAAAGAGAGTCGATGATAAAAGTTGAGATTACAACAGTAAGTTCTACAAATTGATAATGATATCTGCCCCTGGGCTACCAGCACTATCACTTCTTATAATGGTCAGGCGGAAGTATCAAGAATATAGATAAGTCTTGAAGCAGCGATCCCTCAGGATCAAAGGATCCTGAGGGATTCGTTATGTCTTTGATCTCCAGTTTATCGTTTTGTCTTATTTCACTGATGCCACATTTTCTCTTCCTTTTCCTAGACCATGCGCTCTGATCTTGATCTCCTTGTCTGGATACGGCTTCCTGTCGAAGGGACAACAGTTTCTTCTACTTTGTCTTTTCCTCCTGAATAATGATTTTCTATTTCCTTCACATTTTTTATAGAAAAAGACAATAATTAGTTATTTTATATCAATCACAAATCTCCTTAATTATATCATAATTCTTTAACATATTACCATCTTAGAATGTAAAGGAGTTATGATTTAAAGGAAAATATAAATAAATAAAAACAATGTAAACTTTGAAACGGGAACCCATACTATTACCCGTTTTGTAGAGATAGCAAAAAAGTGACTCGATTTCGAAAAGGGGTTATGCAGAACACACATGTGTTTTTTAAAGCTTAGTTTTTGGCACTATAATTTTTTTTATGTACATTGCGTTTTATGATGGTAGTGATTTTTATGCTGATTTAAAAACGTGGTAATTCTGCACCAGACTCTTTTTTTAAAAGGTTTTTCTTTTAACTTTTTTTATTTTCTAATGTATGAAATGTAAATAATTATTTTGTAAACTTAATAATTTTTGAAGTGGTCTTTTTCTTCATATTTTCTAGTTTTTATTTTAATTTGTTTTTTTTTT